>OVAY01002445.1:0-17740 GCA_900406395.1 Kernera saxatilis | reverse complement strand
CCTGGGTTTTATAGATATATAGTACGTCCTCCTATGGGATTCGGTGATATATCCTGTGACGACGATGAATCCGACCTTTACGTGTTAGACAAATTTGGCGAGCCAGAGCTGTATGACCCATCACTACCTATGATGATTGAGACACTGCCAATACCACTACGTTGGCGGTCAGGTATGTGAAGCCGCGGCTTGGGACCTCAAAATGTTTCATGTGTCTTTTTGTTTCTGTAATAAATCCTTAAGACAAGCCCAACGAATGTCTAGCATGTGTTTCTGTAAGATAATTATCTTTGTTGACAAGAAGAATCTTTTGGTTTGTTTAATTGTTCTCACTTCTTACTCTCAATAGTGTTTTTCTTCTACCTCTATTTTCGAAATTGCTGCGTTAATAGGTTGTTTGGGCTTCTGTTTTTGTCTTTGTGATCCAAACTATAATAGTGAATCATATTAGTCTGATCTTCAAATTTTGCGCATGTGGTTGGTTCACAAAGTTACTTGTTGAGAATATTGAAACTGCATATTTGATTATCAAAATACAACAAAAGCAAATCATTTCTCCAAAGATGAAAACATAAAAAAAAAAATTAGCTTCCTCCAAAGATGAAATCCTAATTCATCCTCTGAGCAGCCTCCTTGGCTAGAAGCCTCTCCTTAGCCTTAGTCTTGGCCTGAGATTTGGATCCCATGATGCCACCTCCCCACTTCTTCCGGTATTCATCATACTTGTCATTGAAGTTTGCCTATGCCAATAAATAATGGAAACCGTCTTTTGAATTTCATTTCACAGAATCTAAACATGCATAACAATTCAAACTGAATAAACGTCTCACCTTTATGGCCTCTAGGATTTTGCTGAATTCCAGCTTGTCCTCGTTCTTCACTGTTTTCAAACACAAGCAAGACGCTGTTTTCTGGTGAACAATCTGCAACAATTCATCAACAAATGAAATCACACATCACCTACATGTCTTTTTAAGAGAAAAATGAGTTAAAACAATCATATCACTACCGCTCCCAATCGTGATTTCCCCTTGACAATGCAGTAAGGAACTTCCATTTTCCTGCACAGTGCAGGCAACCAGACCACCAACTCAATCGGGTCCACATCATGAGCAATCACCACCAATTGTGCCTTGTTCTGCAATCAAACAGAGCAGATAGGTTTCAGACAAGATTCCATCAGAAACCTTATAAAAACAATTATGGATCATGAAGGGAAGAGACCTGCTCAATGAGGTAGGTAACGTGGTTAAGACCATACTTCACAACAATCGGCTTCTTTGATTCAGCAGGTTTGCCCTCAGCCTCAGACTGAGCCTTCTTAAGAAGACGCTCCTTCTTGGCTGCCTTGTCCTCAGGCCTATACTTGAGGAGAATCTTGAACAGAGGAGTCGCTGCAGCCATACAAACACTGAATAAAGTCGATAACATCCACACTAGTGCGATGTAGAAACAGAGCAGCAAAAGGCAAAGAGATTCAGACCTGAGTTCTTGTCAAGGGTCTTGGTGAACTGGTTAAGTGCTGGTGGGACCTTCAGCCTCTGCTTCAGAATGCGCTTCTGCCTCTGGAGACGGATCGACTTTGGCCATTTAATGTATCTCGAGAGATCCTTTTTGGGAGGCAATGCTCCTCCGATCCCAAACTGCTTCGGACGCTTCTCAAAGAGAGGGTTTGTTACTTTCTCCTGAAACCAAATTAAAAAAAAACTAAGAAGAGTCACAGTGTAACCGAAAGCAAATGATAAGTTCAGAGAGAGAGAGAGTGGGGAACAAAATCACTTACAGGCTTCTTCTTCGTAGAAGCTTTGACGCCTTTCTTTGGGGCCTAAAAACAATGGATATGGTGAACAACCACAGGAAAAAAATAAGAATACCAGTGACTACGAGTGCCTATTGATTGATGATTAAAGTTACAAGCTTTTGTAACAAGTAACAACCATGAATGTTATCATATGTATGCCTACACTACACATAAACCGACTGAACAAGTATCTATCAATTCCTCTGATACAAAACTAAGTTGGTGACAATGAGCACTGAAAGGCAGATTCAATTTTTGTTTGTTTATCAAAAATGATTATTGTACTAAGCTCATATCACATTTGATATAATACATGTTGAATACTTACGATTTTGTTTTTTGTTTGTTCGATTTACCAAATAAACCGTAATTATATTTGATTTGATTTCGTATTGCTTATACCCCATTTATGTACTAAAGTTAAAATGGTTGCAGTGCTAAAAAAATCAAAATGGTTGCACTTATTATATGAACATCCGAAATGGATCACAAGGCCCATTTACACATAGCGACAAAACCCTAATAAAGTATTTTGGTTTTATTTTGGAAAACATTCGGTTAAAATTTTGGGTGTTGACAAAAGCCGAAAAACTAATCCGGAATCAAAACTGCAAAACCAAAATAATAAAAGAGAGAGAGAGAAAAAGAGGGAGACAAGGGAAGTGAAGACTCGACCCGACCCTCGGCGTTTTTCCTTCTTTCCAATATTTCGGTTTTGTCATCATCATTTCCGCAAAGATTCAAGTTTTCCTCACTTGTCTTCCCTTTTTTTTTGTTCTTCTTTTAATTTTTGGAAAGGTTATCTTTTTATGGATATTAATGTGAAGAATGAGATTGTTATACCAAATTCTACTTGGCGGCAAGATGAATCCATAACTGTAATTGATCTCGGTAGCAGCGATGACGACTCCGACATTGGTGAAAATGTGTGTTCTGGAAACACTGTGGGTGTGAAGAGAGCTCGAGATACTTCCGGTTCCTTGGAAGTGAATAGGAAGAATGTGAAGAATGTTACAGTGGATGACCTAGCAGTCGTCGTGTTTCCGGAAGGATTCGGCCAATCGATTCCGCATGGAGATTTTCCGGCGGATCCAAGCAATGTCTTCACGTCTATGCCACCGCCCTCGGGCATGCCGTCCGGTAGAATTGGCAGTTGTAAGCAGTTTTGGAAAGCCGGGGATTATGAAGGAGCGCCTGGCGGTAATTGGGATCTTTCTTCAGGTTGGTTAAATTTTGTTAATGGGGAAATATGTAGTTGGTAAGAAGAATTCGTGAATGATTGATACCTATTTCATTGTGTATTTGTGTCTCAGCTGGCTTTGATCATGTAAGAGTCCATCCCAAGTTCTTACATTCTAATGCAACCAGTCACAAATGGGCTCTCGGAGGTATCTTTTTTATTTATCAACCTTGACTCGAGCTACCATTTACAAATGAGCCCTGTCTCTACGTTTATGACTTAAATCTGTTTTTATATCTTCTCTTGTACAGCTTTTGCTGAGCTTTTGGACAATGCGTTGGATGAGGTGGGTTTTAATTTCTTAACTTGTTGTAATATACTTAATCGCGTTTAGCGTCGGCTTTGTAGTAAAAGTTTCTTATTGATATCAGGTTGCCACTGGAGCTACTTATGTTAACGTAGACATGCTCGAAAACAAGAACGCAGGAAACAGGATGCTATTGATTGAGGGTATACATTTTATTTAGATATCTCAGAGAATCTCTTTTCTGTTTTAATCATGTGGTTATCGGTTGCCTAAAGTGCATCACTTTTGTCCTCTTCTCGATCCTCATGTACGAGCATCCTTATGTTTGAAATGCAGATAACGGGGGTGGGATGGATCCTGAAAAAATGCGACAATGCATGTCTCTAGGATACTCTGCCAAAAGCAAACTTGCAAACACCATTGGACAATGTAATTATTTTTTCTCAACCCGAGTGATACTTATATCAGATGTTTGCAGGAAGATGCTTAATTCATTTACTGCTTATAGATGGCAATGGATTTAAGACTAGTACAATGAGACTTGGAGCTGATGTCATTGTATTCTCGCGTTGCCCTGGAAAAGATGGAAAGAGGTTAGTTTACCAATTTGTTACCCCTTTTGGCTATCATGTCTTTAATCGTTTTGGTTGGATTGTATTTCCACCACCGAAGAGTATGAACAACAGCTAGAGTTATAATTTTCTGTTATAGTTTATTTTACTTGATGTTGGTTTTTAGCTCTACGCAGAGCATTGGGCTCCTATCATATACATTTTTGAGGAGCACGGGAAAGGAGGACATTGTTGTACCCATGGTAATCCTTCTTTGTTTCAGTGTATGTGGCATTTATAGAGAACGATGCCATGGTCTCCCACTTGGTTTCTCTATTCTCGGTAGTATGCTGATATGATTTAAATGACCAGCTTGACTACGAAAGAAGAGACCCTGAATGGAGTAAAATAACCAGGTCTTCCCTTAGTGATTGGGATAAGAATGTGGAAACAATAGTTCAATGGTCGCCATTCTCAAGTGAAGAAGATCTTCTTCACCAGGTATATATTTTCCCTTTGTTCAAAAGTTGCTCAGTTACTTATTCATTCTATGAAATTTTCCATCGGAGCTTTTATTACTCATGAGAGGCAAAAAGAAATAACGATTCTTTCAGTACATTCTGAGCTAGTTGATTGGATTATGTTCCTTCTCACTCTTTTGATGTGGGTTTTCGTATGCTACGACTCCCTTATTGTCTCTATGAGCAAACGTTATCACTAATGTGTTGCTTCATTTGTTGTAGTTTGATCTAATGAAGGATCGTGGCACACGGATCATCGTATATAACCTGTGGGAAGATGACCAAGGGATGTTAGAACTTGATTTTGATGCTGATCCGCATGTATGTATTTTTTCCTGCTCAATGTATGTGGATTATTGTCTGAGATGATGCATACACTTCTTTTATGGATGACATATTGTTCATTTGCAGGATATCCAACTTAGAGGCGTCAATCGGGATGAGAAAAACATTAAAATGGCTTCTCAATTTCCTAATTCTAGGCACTTCCTAACATTCAAACACTCACTAAGGGTATAAGCATCTCTTTCCCATTATCGTTAATATGTTGTTGTCTGAATTAGCAAGTAAGATATTTTTATTGCTAAATTAGCTCTAGTCAGTCTCATGCTAGTTACAACTGCAATGGTTCAAGAAAGTTTCCTAGCTTGAATAACAATATAATTGTGAATATTGTTCAAATTAACTACATGTCCTTCTATTCTACAAATTTGTTTCTCACATCTTTTCGAAATTTTCTCAGAGTTATGTATCAATCCTCTACCTAAGAATTCCACCTGGGTTTCGTATCATTCTGCGAGGAAGAGATGTTGAGCACCACAACATAGTGAATGACATGATGCAGACTGAGCAGATCACATACCGACCACAGTATGGTGGCGATGGATTTGTTAAGGATTCACATGTATGTTTTAACAATTTAACTATACCTGCCTTCTTATAATTCTAGTTATTGCATCTTCTAATTGTAATTTAAATCTGGTTCCCGCACAACTTTCTTTTATCAGATGGCTGCCATTGTAACTATTGGATTTGTGAAGGACGCAAAAGATCATGTTGATGTTCAAGGCTTTAACGTCTACCACAAAAATCGGCTCATCAAGGTTTCCATCAGCTTAAATGGCCTTTCACTTTCAGGAAAAACATTGGACTTCATATTCTCATGTATTTCTTTCTTACTTGTGTTATCAGCCATTTTGGAGGATATGGAATTCATCAGGCAGTGATGGTCGTGGGGTCATAGGTATTATCTGGATGTTCTAATATTTTATTTACTTAGCTTATGTGAAGATAACGATGCCAGTTTCTTCTGCTAATAGGTGTTCTAGAAGCTAATTTTGTTGAGCCTGCTCATGATAAGCAAGGGTTTGAGCGTACAACAGTTCTCTCTAGGCTCGAGTCACGGCTAGTTCAGATGCAGAAGATTTATTGGTCTGTTTCTTATCTCATCTTGTTCTAAAATCAAGCTTTCTTAAACTTGACTTGGATGTTCCAGGGCTTATAATGTTTCCATTTCTGTTTTTACCAGGAGCACCAACTGTCACAAAATTGGCTATGCGCCTAGGCGACACAAAAAGTCTCTAAATGGTTATGATTACAGAGGTGCAGTGACTTTTTATTTTTAACGTCCATACCACGTTTAAGTGAGATTTAACTTGGAGGAAACAATCATTTGAAACTGTTTTATCGGATTGTAGATGCATCACCAGAAAATGATCTTGAGGGATCTGCTCCATCAGGCATCAAAACTCCAGCTTCTGACAAGTTCTACTCAAGTCCAAATCATAAAGGGGACAATGGAGCATCAGGGAAAGATGGTGCACTGGTATATACTCCCACCAAAATCTCAAAACTAAAAAAAAAAGAGGAAAATCCTCAAAGACCTTTCCAAGGTAACAAATCTCTCATTTTTCCTTTGTACTCTCAGTTGTTGCAAGAGGAGCTGCGACGTGAGAAAGAGCGCAGCAAGGCACTTGAAGCTGAGGTATGGTTCACATTTTCTGTCATTTTAACTCTCTAGAGTTTGCTAACAAACCTGATGGATTCCTCCATGGTTGATTTAGGTTAAATTAGCAAGGCAAAAAATAGAAGAAATGAGCAAAGAGCAAGAGAGTCTAATTGAGATATTCTCAGAGGAAAGAGACAGACGTGATGGAGAGGAAGAAAGTCTGAGAAATAAGCTCGAGGTTCCTCATGCATTAAACAAATATTTGTCCATTAACTCGTTTGATTATAATTTGTATGGCCACCTTAAATAAAGCTAAACATTTCATTGCAGGAAGCGTCGAACATGATCGAAGAGCTGTTGAATAAGATTAAAAAGCTGGAGGGATCTAAAGGCCCGAGCTGGAGACGTTAAACATTGAAGTTGCATATATTTAGAGATTAGATTATGAAAAGGTATTTCCGGTCTAATCTAATTGAGTCATAAGGCTTCTCTAGCATCTTCGGTTTGATTTGTCACTGGGCCTGATCCGATTCTTGCATCGGGTTGGATACATGTTGTAGATTAGTGTATTTGGTAGGAAATTTGTAACATCTCTAAATGTGTTTGGCCTTTGATTGTTTTTACAAACATAACACTCTTAGTTTTAGCAGTTGTCATATCAGTAACATTAACGATTCCATGTAAAAACCAAAACCAGAATTAGTAATAATTTGGGTTGACTTGGTAGAGATCTTGGATTATATTTATTTCCATCTATTACTATATAAAAAATTATGTTTGTTTGATTTGATGTCAGGAGGTTTCAAAGCTAAAGTTTTTTTTGAAAAAAATATTTGAAAAAAGAGAAGAGTGTGTGTTTTTAATAAGGTCAACTAAAGAAGTAGGAATCATCTAACAAAAAAATTGACGAAATAAAAATATAAAAATGAAGAGAAAACGGCATATGGGAAGGTTGAGAAGCAGACCAAAGCTCTGCAAAACTCTGTTGTATCAATGACACATTGGTGTTGTCTGCCAAAGCCAAAAAAATGCCTTCTTTCTAGTGTATATTTATTGCCCATCCCTAGACAAATTATACAAATAAAAACAAAATACAGGATATACTTTAAAATCTTTTGAAAAACTCACATTCTTTTATATGCAAGATCTATTCATAATTTTATTAGGAAATTCGTTTATACTGTGAGCAAAAATTGAAAAAAAAAAGAGTCAACTTGTCATCTTGCGACCTTCTCTCATCCCTGCCAGTCAAATAAAACTCTCATGTGTTTTCGCTTTTTCGGCTTACTTCTGTCTCTTGGTTTGGCTTTTGGTATGGCCTTACTCTCGTTTATAGAATCGAAGTCCAATGTTTTCTTTTTTCTTGTCTCCAAGTTCAAAATTAAGTTGGTCTTTCTTATAAAGTTTGTTTATTTTCTCTTACAAAGTTTTGATTATTTAGTGAAAAAATCCATTTTAAGAGTTTTTTTTTCCCAAACAAAGAAAAATGAAATTATTTATATCTATGTTATGAATTTTCCAGCGCAAGTATTGGTTCGTTAGAAAATTGACCTCGATTTCATTCCCATTTTTTCAACTATGTTTCATATAAGTATTAGAAGCTAGATTATTGTTTTAGCTAGAGAGAAACAAATCAAACGATTTAATCGGATAAGACTGTTCTGTAATCAATGATGATGAATATCGAACTAAAGCTGTGAATAAAAGATGGGTTTTTGAGTAGTTTTTGAGCGTGTTAATTCGCTCAACCTGTTTTTATTATTTAATTTCTCATTCATAATTTACGTTTTAAAAGCGTATAAAAAATAGTCCACACTCATATAATTTTGATCTGTTCTGTTTCCCAATAAACTTAATCCGCATTTTATCCGCTTGATCAGCTTGATCCGCTTAATCCGCACTCGCTTGATCTGTTTTTCCATTCGGAACCTAATTACATTGTATAATTTTATAATTTGAAACTGAAAAATTGGAATTAAAGAAAACAAATAGGAATAGAGTGAAGAAAGAAAAAGAGAAAAAAGAAGATAAAATGGGTACAAAAAACATCATCATCGCAATAATAAATGGCAATAAAGGCGCGTGTAAAAGAGACTCGTGTGCTTCTGATACTCCCACGTGAGGATGTGACAATTTAATAAGTATTTACATTCAATAATAATTACCCAATCTTCTTTAATTGATAATACTCCAAGCCAATCATTCCCAAGTTCACACCCGCCACGGCCTCGATCCAAAAGTTTAGATTTTTTTCAATTACCTTTTTACCCTTATATTGTTTTATATTCTCATTTTTTCTTTCGCATTTTTCTACACGACTAGTATTTTACCAACTGCTGCAATAAACGTACAATCCTATTTTTGGTTTGGACACGAGCGGGATTTTCACAATAAATTATTGCTAAAGTTTATAACGGTTTTTTTTTTTAAATTATTTCAATCAATTGTTCAAGGATTGCGAGCACTAAATGTGGCGGTCTATTTCTTTCTTTTTTACGGGATAAAGATAATAATTAAATTTAATAAAAAAACCATAATCGCAAAAATTGAAAGAAATAGTCCATCATTTTACGAATGTATTTTCTCTACGATTCACACCATGATATTTTGATTTATCATAAAGCAGTGAGAAAAAAGCAAGATTTAATGTTTCAATATAGTTGCGCATAACTGGAAATAGTATTCGAAAATGCTTAAAGCATTATACTATACTCCAGTATATAATAGACTTTTTTAATTTAACTAATTTAGATATAGTTACTGAAGTTATCGAGAAATTAAAAGAAGTCACAGTTTAGAATGTTGTTAGACTATAAATACGTCTGTGGTGTGTAATGTAACTCAGACGAGAACCCTCTCACATTCTCTCTCTCTATCCCTTCGTCTTCTACCTCGGCGACATCACTAGCAGGAGAAGTCGACGAAGAAAAAAGGTGAGCAACACTCTCTGGAAACTGTACGGACATTTGCGTATATACAACATAGTACACGAGTACACGATACCTCAAGAGATGTGTATTTTACGAATTTTTGTGCTTTTTTTCCGGATTTTCTCTATCCTCTGATCCTACTTTTTGTTTGTTTGCTTTGCTTCACGCTGCACTACGCTCCAGATTTCTGTTTGTAAATTTTCCGTCAGAATTTTTCCAGGAAAGTCGATCGAGTTTCTCACTTTTACCTTCTTTTTTTTTTCCATTTTAGTCGCTTATGATGTGATTTATCTGTCGCTGAATCGCTTAGTCTCCTTGATTTGATTTGGATATTCAATTTCTTCTGCTAGTTTTCTTTCATTCACTATTTAGTCTATTTTAGTCGTTTTCGTGCTGCTCCGATGAAGTTTTCCAGAAACTGGTAAAGCGATTATGCATATCTCGGCGTCGTTTTCCCCAATTTTAGGTTTAAGCTTCTCTTTCTCATCTCTCTACCATCCGCTACAGGTTTTTGATTTTGGTCAAAGGATTTTCAAATTTCTGCAACAGATTCTCTCATGTTTCAAATCAGAGAAAAAGCGTATAATATTAGGAGCCGCGTATATCTCGATTTTCCTCAATATACTGTTCATTGATATGATGGATGCAATACAAGTCGTGTGTGTGATAGATACTGAAAAAGTTCTTCGTCCTCTCTTTCCTCTGATATTTACAGGTTTTCCGGTATTAGTCACATCGACGCAGACGGTACAGAGACACAGAGAAGACGAGTCAAGTTTAGATTTCCGACGTCTGTGCACATGAGCCGGCGGCGACTTTTGGTATCGGCGGCAGTTCTCTCACACTTTCTTTACGGAATGGCTCTCGTCCCCGTCGTGTCCTTCAGCGGTAAAATTCCTAAATCAAATGTTGATTCATTTTTTTTCTTTCTCAAAACTCTGTTTGGGTGAGCATTAATGGTGGAAATCTCGTGGTTGAATCAGGCGTGGAGCTTAGAGATGATATGGAATTGACTGAAACAGCGACGTCGTCGACATCTTGGCATCGGAAGATGCTTCTTCTCTCTCCTGGTAAGGGGATTTGATTTTGGAATCCACTCATACCAAATCGGTGATTGGTGCTTGGTGTTGATTTTTCTTAATCGTATTGGTTCCTCGTGAATTGGGGATTTGTTTTGTTTTTTTTTGGCTCAGAACCTCTCTGCAAACACACCTTCCTGATGCGTTGGTCGTCCTTTTTGTTTTCACAGCGTCGTCAGTCTTTTTTTGCACGTCTGTGTTTTCTTGCCCCCTTTTGTTTCTTTGTTCGTTATACTTTTGGTGGACCCATTCAGAATTTTAAGAGCCTCATGACTTGTCTAGGATAAAAACAAAAACATTATCCTGAAGAGAGTTTTTCAATTGTCGGATTTTATGTTATTGGTTCATACCTTCAATTTTTTGTTGAATATTTTTCTTCTTGTTTGCTTGAATTAGTAAAAAAAAAAACAAGTTTTGGAATTTTTTTCCGGAATATTTTTATGATGATTCTTGACTGTTGAGTGTTGACCGAAGACGGCGTAAATCTGTAGAGCAATGGGTGAAACAGGGGCAAAACAGTTTCCTACATTTCCAGCTGTCAATTTATAATATTATCTGTTTTCCATTTTCAACTCCAATATTTTTGTTTTGTTTTTCGAGTGAAAGTACTGGAAAAATGGAGTTAGAATGCTAATGCCAAATAGAGTCTTTAGTATTTCTAAGCTTAGAGAATTTTTAACGTAGCATTTCATCATTCTAGCAATGTAGCTATTAAACTTATATATTCCATCTGTATTATTCTGTTTTTCTCTTAAAAAGGAAAAAGAAATGCAGAGCCGAGGGCAGAGCCGGAGAGGATCGGAGAGAAGTGCAAGAGGTCAGACATAGTGGTGAATCAAGCAGCAACCGAACCGATGCCAAACGGAATACCTGGTTACACGGTGGAGATTACGAACCAGTGCATGTCTGGCTGCAAGATATCGAGGATCCACGTCAGCTGCGGTTGGTTCAGCTCGGCTAAGTTGATAAACCCCAGAGTCTTCAAGCGCATTCACTACGACGACTGTCTCGTCAACAACGGCAAGCCTTTGCCTTATGGCTCCACTCTCTCTTTCCATTATGCCAACACCTTCCCTTACCCTCTCTCTGTCTCCTTCGTTACCTGTTCTTAAAGTAGCTTCTTCTTCTTCTTTTTTTTCCTTTTAGCTTTTATAGGATTAGAAAGTAGAAACGGAGGACAAATTAAGAGCCTTATTAGATACGAAAATTATGAGATTAATCATCTTCATACCATCCTCTTTTGTTTTTTGGTATCTTGGGATGTGAAATGTTTTGAGCAACGGTGATAGATAAAAGAAGAATATATCAAACTTTTATTTCCCTCTATTACTTCTCTACTCATAACACCTATTAATAGCTGGAAACTGTTAAAATCCTCAGGATTTAGGATAAACACTAGAACAAGCCTATTGGGTCAAGCTGATTGAGCCCCCAAGAGCACTAGAGAAAGAACCTCGGAAGCAATCTCTGAATTTGAACCTGGTCAAGACTCTAGGTTATTTACCTTATCTAGACCAATTCTAGGATTTAAACAAAAAATTTCAACACAGGCTAAACGATGTTATAGAAACTAGTGTTTTTGAAACGCCACCCGAGCAATAATGAAGATTATTTTCAGATCAGGGTAATTTCAGTTACAAAAACCGAGAAAAAATAATAATGAATGAGAATAAAGGCACAAATTTTTCTTTTCTTTTGATAGATACATAAAATCTTCATCACGCGAAATCCTTTAGAGCTAGTAGTAACCTATACAACTTCAGTTTATTACAGTACGTTGGGACGCGAATGAAGTATACCAGACATCGTGAACAAAAACAAATAAGGGACAACAGATGGATACTTCAAAAGAATCTAATCGTTTTCTACACATTCAAAGCCTTGCATTTCGAGGTTATGATACTCCACAGCTTAAAGGGAAGCTTTACTTTACTTTACCTTTCATTTTCTTTTTGTTTTCTTCTGTACCTGAAGAATTGAGACGACCTTGTGTATGATACATGTCTTGCTGCTCCCTTCACAAAATGGTGCATGTGCAGATAACCGCCTTGGGTGCTTTATCCACCTTCTTCTCTGTAACCAAAACCGGTGTTCAACTGTTAGTTAGAATTCCTCAACATCCGTCTTCGAAAGCACAAACTCAGTTTCAATGATTTTATCAAGTTTGTGGAGACAAATCTTAAGGGTTTGCAAACATTTTGAGTGGGTTTAATATAAGCTAGCTACCATGGAGATTTCTGCATAGCAACGATTATTTACAAGTGAGAGCTACTCTCTAGAAGGTTTGAATAAATAGTGAGTCATTCTCTAGCAGGTTTGAATAAGCAAACGTCAAACTAATTGCTGATCATGCCGACCAACAATGAATTCAGGCTACTCTTTCCCTCATGGCATGCGTTTGTTAGGCTTAGAGCTGACTTTGCTTTATTTCTCACCGAAAAATAGAACAAAGAACACACCAGAAACTAGGGATGACTTCTACTGATCCTAGTAACTGACGAACTAGCTGATGTGCCATGATCAGTCTTATAAACTATTATCAGCCTCATGTATGACAAGAGGCAGATTATATTATAAGAAGCAAATTTGAGCCAGAAAACGAATATCATAAGCCAAACATGTGACAAGATAAATAAGACAAGATTGATGAAATATTGAAGAAGCTTGACAGGTCGGAAGCTCAAGGAAATATAGGTCTCCATGAAAAATAAAATTTCTGATATGCAAGAGATGAAAAGAGACAAAAATGAATTACCTGTTTTGGTTTTTGCTAGAGATGGCTGTACAACAACATGCATGACAGTGACTCCGCCTGCGATCTCTCCAAATGGTGTCTTACACTGGCCAACAGTCTTGTTGTTCTCCAAGATCTTACCCGAGCTGATCAGCTTCACTTCGTTTATCCCTTTTGGAACTACTGTTTTGCCTAAAGAAAGCAGATAAAAAGAGCATTTCTAAAACAGGCTGCAATTTTACAAAAATTGATGCTCTGGACTGGATTGCCATAATTCACACAGACTTTCGTTTTTTTCTCAATCATCATGCTTATTACTTCAAGTGGACTAATCATCCAAGACTAATAACTCATCTACATCTCTAAATCGCACATCCTTCAACCGACAATAGCAAGATTTGGGGACATTCAACACGAATTTCGTGGAACTAAATGAAAACCAAGACCAGAATGGGGAAAAGTAACACCGATCACGGACTAATGAAACTTCAAAACCCTAAACAAACCTTTGGGCCAATCAGAGACGACCCTCTGCTTCAAAAAATCCACAGTAGATGCCGAAGAATACCGAAATGGCCCGATGTCGGAGCCATCGTACAGTCTGAATTTGATATCTATCGAATCCTCCTCCGGCATATCCGTTGACTTCTCTCAGACCTCCGCTACCACCAAAATCCAACTCCGATTACCAATCCCGGTTCTCAAAACTAGCCTCAAACACAACTCTTTTCAGATCTGAAATAGTTCGAATCTGCAAAATAAAGTAGACAAAACGAGAATCAGAGCTCGCTTCGAACGGGATAGAACAAAAAGAAAAAAAGGAATATAATCGAGAATCATGAGAGATCAATACGGAATAGTAGCAGCTTTCGATTTCGCCTTGGGATCTTTGATGAGGTTGGGGAAAAAGGAGGAAAAGCTTTTGACGAAAGCTCAAGAGTCACCACCAAAATATCCACCTTCCTTCCTTTGGCAACTTCTCAAGCCGACGGTTTTCACTTTTTTTTTTCCTTTTTCGTCGTCACTGCTCACCAAGCCGAGTCTTCCACCACTTTTATTACTCGACGTGAAACGGTGACGTTTTAATCCAATTGGAATTTACCCATTTTAACTGTTCCCACCATATTTTCTTGTACAATAAATCATTCGTTTACATTTCAGATTTGGCGGTATTGTTGTTTAGACATTCGGGTCCAAATTTATTTTACGAGTCTAGGCCAAAATATATTTCTCTAGAATTATATTTGAGAAATAGGTGTTCTTTGTGATGATTGAAATTCATATTCTAAAAAACATTAGCCTTTATCTATTTAGATGTTTACATAAATTTGAGTTTCTCTTCTTTAACAAGTGATAACAAGGAGGAAAACTACAGTAAAAAAGGAAATGTCCATATACAATTGTTTCACTTTCACATAAAAGTATAAACCAATTTCAAGTGTTCTTAAATTTATTTTCTTTATTTTGTCAAGTTTTTATTAGAGTTTTTCATTTCTTTTTTTCTTTCAAAAACGCAATCCAGTACACCATTCTAAAAGAAGCTCTGCTTATTTTATTTATTAGATTTATCATATTATTTCATTATATATCTTAAATACCACCAACCACCAATATATTAAAAAGGAAAAAGATTGTACATTCGATTACTTTTTTTTTCTTGGTTTCTTATAGAGACAATAGAGTAATTGCGTCACTTCTTCTCCCAGACAGCAGAGTCAAGGCCTGAATAAGCTAGAGCAAAATTAGGAGGAACGAGGGTTCCAATATCCTGCTTTGGCCCAATCTTGATGATAACCTTTTCATCGATCAAAGCCAAGTATAGATCCGACTCGGCCGCTTTGATCGTAACAGAGCTTGTGCTACCAATGCTATTTCTCTTCCTGATCGCTACCAACTTCGAGATACTATCCTTTAGTCCCCCTTCCATGTAATGATCATAAAACTGTAACAATAAAACATCACATCAAGATTGCACCACGCAACGGAACTTGGAGAACTACATTACCACTTTATGAGCGGTGGCCATTATAAGCAAACCGAATTGTTAAAACCAAAACCAAGCCAAAATCAGTTTTATTATAACCCAACAAACCGAAAATCTCTAATTTCTTTTATATGTTACAAAAATGTAACCATGTTTAAAAAATATAAAACTAATATATATATATATATATTTTAAAGTTTTTATTTTGTCTAAAACTAAGCCGACTCTAACCAAATAACCAGACTAAATCAATACAATATTGATTCAAACCGAAGTAATTAGATTTCAGTTTCATAAAACTTCTAAAACCGAGAACGAGACCGGAGACCAAACCGTAAATCATACTAAGTAAACCGTAAACAGAAGGAGTTCTGATGCATCTAAACTCACAATGCAAGGAGTGCCCGGATGAGTAAGAATATAAACGTATCCAAGCAAGACTTTATCCGAAGGAAAAGCCCACGAGTTGGGTCTGATAGTGTCATGGTTATCTATGAAAGTGACTGCATTTCCGGGCATGATTCCGATCAGACCAGGCGGCTTTCCCTGCGAGTCCTTTAGTCTCCAAAGCTCACCTCCGACCGCAGACTGTAAGATCCCTTTGGTCGTGAAATCAAAAGCTGTCAAGACACCACTACCTCCTTCCTCGATCCAGTGTTTGAGATCCGACCGATGCTCGTCCTGGTTATACTCCGGTTTCCCATCTCCTCCGTACTTCATATCGTCCCATTTCTCACCAACCGCAAAATCCGGTGATGTATTCTGAACATCCCACAAACCAGGATTAATGGAATTCACGCAAAATGGTAATAATGCAGCGGAAACGTCGATAGATTTAAAAGGGTGACCTGCACGTATGATTTGGTGATGGAAGGTGCATAACCTCGAACGAAATCGAATCTCCAACCATTGAATCCGATTTCAGATTTGAGCCAATTCATCCATTCCGACAGCTCTCTCTGAACCCTAGGGTTAAGGTGGTCGATGTCTGGCGCCGGCTTATAATCTTCGCCGGTATCGGGATTTCCGGTGCCGGCATAGTTAGTATCGCCGCGACAGATGAAGGAAGGACCCCAATCTAAACGATCATCGGAAGTCCCACCTTCAAAATAGCAATACCCACACTGGTCTTCTTTCCTCTCAGCTGTTCTGTGGTTAATCACAATATCAGCCACAGATTTTATTCCTTTTTGACTCAGTGCTGCGATTAAGGATTTCAATTCCGCCTCTGAACCGTATTTGGAGCTGTTCAGATCGTATAGCTTTCCCGGTAAGTACCCTGAGAGATTGAAGATTTGGGGTCAGAGATCGGTGTGCGAGATTTGGTGAGGAAACTTAAAAGCAGAAAATGGACCTTCAGGAGAAACGGATTGAGAAGGAGGAGGAAGCCAAATATGGGTGATTCCAGAGTTGCTCATGTCGTCGATGTAGTTGTGGAGAGAATTGTAGAACCCTCCTTCTTTCTTCCATGACTCCCAATTGAAACCCTTTCACAAAGTTTCACAAACCCAATTCGAATCAAAAACACAAAAACTGTACAAGAGAGTGTATAGTAATACTATAATACTCACCTGAAACAACAAGGTGGAAAACGTGAAGGTTGGGAAGAAGACGAGGAAAGAGAGAAGAGAAGAGAAGAGTAACGTTGCATTGAGACAAGTCATGTTGTTCTTTTGTGAATTGTCTTCTTCTTCTCCATTGGTGTTTTTATTGACACTAGTAAATAGTAATCCTTATAGAGTAACGTATCCTCCTGAACAACACGGCCTTGATTAATCTTATTCTATAATCCCAAATCTGCTCTCTCTCTCTCTCTATTCAGTTTGATGAAATTTAAATTCATTAAAAATCTAGTGTTATTCAATGTTATTGGATAAGTATTTGTTTTATTTAATCCAAGATACAATCATTTATTGGATTTTACTTGTAATAGATTTAAAAAGTTTTATTATTAACTTTTGTGGAAATCAATGAAATCCATAACCAATTAATAAAAATACATTGCAAGTAAAATTAATGTGCTACATTGTAATGAATTCTTCAAAATCCATTAAAATATAAATATTCCAAATTTAAATACATTGAAAAGATTTGAAAACCTCAATCAAACCACCCAAGTCAAATCTGCGCATGGTCGTTGTAAAATGTTTGAGAAGAGTAGACGGTGGAGATTTTTCTAGAAAAACCGTTACTCTTAAATATGTGGTTTGGGCTGTTAAAAAGAGTGATTGGGCCATGACGATATTTTTTTTCTTAAAAGAATCATAAAGCCTAAAGGCTAAAGTAGTTAACTAGGTTACTGGCGCATGAATTTCTTGTAAAATATTTTAGGGGTGTATTCAACGAGGAATTTGGAGTGATTTGTATTAAAATAATAAATTCACTGTTATTGAAATATAAATTTTAAAAAATCTTTTAAAACCAAGTGTTATTGGATTAGTGATTTGGAAATGTACTATCAAATCCACTGTTATTGAAAATATTTTAAGTAGTGGATTTGAAGTGATTTGAATGATTTTAGGTGAGATTTCAGGTCATTTCTTAGTTAAAAATATAAAGATCCAAATCCCATGGTTTTAGGTGAGATTTCAGAGAATTTTAATAACAAATTTTTTAATTCATCAAAATTCACTCGCATCATCTCAAAACTCATTAAACTCAAATCACTCCAAATTCTTAATTGAATACACCCCCGGTGTTTTTTT
>OVAY01002444.1:0-17761 GCA_900406395.1 Kernera saxatilis | reverse complement strand
GGTACAAGATGAGTATGTGGTGGCTCTACTATAAGAGAGTACAAGGTTATGGGATCTCTGGGATTGAGGCATGGTTTGATAGTGTTTCAGCCTAAGTTGTTGCATTGTCAGAACATGAAGAGTGGCTCTAAGTAAGATGAGATATAGTTGTTGAAGCACAAGGTTCGTCGGGTAAAGATTTGATTAGTTGGATTAATGGTTGCAGGAAGTAAGAGGATGTGTCACAAGTTTGGACACACTCTCTGAAGCAATAAGCCATGATTATTAGTCCTATACAGAAGAACATGTGAGTTGTTTGAAATAACAGTGGAGAGCAGTTTAACTCATATTGTTGAAGCTGAGTTTACCTGGATTGAGTAACTCAAACGGTTATGGTTCTGGTGGAGCTATGTTTGTGGAGGTTATTCTGGGTGTTTAGCTCAAGAAGGAAAGAGTTAAAGGCTGCGTAACTCACTGTTTAGTGTTGTTCTTGGAAGTTCAGTGTGCCAAGAAACAGGCAAGCCAAGAAGAGGTGGTTATCAACGAGTATTCAACTGAAACAAGGTTACAATCTGAAGGTAAAAGGATGGCTACAGATTTTGTTTTGAAGCTGGTTGTTGGTAAAGACAGAAACAAATTGCAGATTTTTTTCAGAATGGAATTGCAGGTTGTCATAAAGCAAGTTGCAGATTTCTAGAATAAGTTACAGGTTTCTGGAAATTTTTCGGAGCTGAGATGAAGTTTTCTCGAAGTGGTTCAGTGGGTTCTCTAAAGAAGAAACTGAAAGAGACAAGTGCAAGTGTTGCAGGAATCGTCTCAAGGTTATTCACTTCAAGAAGGTGAAACTGTTGTGTATCTAGCATAATATACAACTCATCTTGAGGATACAAATGCAGGAAATTCAAATTGCATTTGGAAGACAACAACTAGAAGATTTTTAAGTTGTTGGGTTGTATCGTGGGGAGTATATGTAAGTATCTTCTCAGGGAAAAGACTCTTGCAGGTCATTCAAGTAAAGTATCTTCATGTATCATGTGATGATAGAGAAGAAGAAGGCTTTGGTTAAGTCTGGAAATTGAATGATGTAAGGTTCAAGTCTTTTGGTGGAGTTCTGCATACTGGTTGAAGTACTGCAGGGTATTCTTTATAGCTGAAAGGGACATCACATGTTCTAGGATGGTGTGGAAGTAGTTGTACATGACCGTCTCTGGGTTACACAAGGTTTTGCTGGTGTGAGACAGGTTTAAAGGTTTGTTCTGTTTTAACGGACCAGTTGGACAAAGAAAGTGTTCAGGTTTTGTTGGTTGAAAACATATTGTTGTAATGGTAATCTCAGGTTGTAATGGCTCTTAAGGGACTGTTGAGATTGTTTACTTGGTGAATCAAGAGCTTCAAGACTGAGGCTAAGATGATTCAGTTTTCTGCATCTGATTCAAGTGAATTCAAAGGGGTTTTGATCTCAATGCGCATGGGAAAATCCTAGAAGCTAGCAAGGGAATCAAGTTTTGCAGAGGGTAGTTGGTATTTCAGTCATTGCAACATGCTAATGGCTCTAACATAAGCCATGGTGGAGAATGTGTGATTGATCGTCTCATTAGTGGTGAAGCTAATGGAGTTTTATTTTGAGATTAACAAGCTGGAGGTGTTTCTTGACTTGTTAATGGAGTCTTTTGGGCAGTGACATCAGGTATTCAAGTGTTGAACGCAGCAGGAAAAGGATCATTGAAGAGTTGAGCTTAATACACGTTTGTATGGAGCTGGTTTTCACAACTCTAGTAATCTAAAGATATGCTGATGGCTCAGGTTCAGGTTCAGCAGTGTGAATCATCATAGCTGAAGTGCATTGAACATAAGTTAAATGCAGTAAGGATTGAGCAGGTTTATGGTGTTCAAATTGCTAAGTCTCAGGAACCGAAACTGGAATCCGGGAACTAGAAGAACAAAGCCTATCTCTCAACTTGTTGGAAACGCTAATGTTATCGTTTGTTTGATCTCTCATTATTAGGTGGAGATTGTTGATTAATAATTAAGAATAAACAATTAAAGCATAGACGTGGAGAAGTACAAGTGGGTATATTGCAGATTCCCATGATCTAGCTTTGAAGACCACAAGAAGAATCCTTTTATTCAGTGTTATTCACTCATCCACGTATCTCCTAGACATCTAGAGACTAGAGTACAGTGTTATTCAGTTAATACTGAATACTTTTAGATTCTTTATGACGCCTACAAGACAAATCTTCTGAATCTCCTTCTCCAATTGATAGTCTACAACTCTACATTGTTTGAAAGGAGTGAATCTCCTTTGTCTACACAAATATGCTGCTTTCATCGTGGACAATTCTTCAGCGCACAATTAACATCGCCTTCTCTTTTTACTACTTTGAGCTAAAATAGTTCAACTTTCTATTGCATGAAAAAGTTAGATTATCTATATTATCAAAGTACATTTTTTTTCTTTTTTCTGTAATTAATTATGAGAGAATTCTACTGATAATAGATTAATAGATGATCTACTGAGATGTGTTTTTTCAGTATCGTATTAGTGAAAATAAAATACAAAAGATTTCGTAGTGATCTACGTGTTTAATAGACATTTTTTTAAAAAAATTTCCAAATAGTACACAGACTATCAGATGATGAAATCTATAGATAATAGCGATCGAAGCCTTATAAAATACCATTTTGTTTAATTAACAGATGTAAAGAAAATACAGAGAGGAGAAGAGATTGATATGCGTTTCATCAAGCCGAGGTTGGAAGCAGCGTTTAAACTTCAGAAGTCGACTTAACAATCAAGTGAAGACGTTTATTCCGGATTTGGCTTGGATTATTCGTTCTGCGTAGATCCTTTTTGTTTTCAGTCTCAAGTTTGCTTTTACTTGGGTTGAGTTTTTGAGATTTTGATTTATGTGTCGAATAAACACTTTTGTTTGGACCTTTTTCTTATTTGATCTTGTTTACGGTTTGGAGTCCCGTAGCTCTCTCTTGTGGGTAACTGGCTCCAAGGACTTCTATGTTGTCCGTCGGTTTTGTCTTTCCATGGTTGTATATTTCTGTTAATCTTAATATTACTCAGATGACAAAAAAAAAGAGATTGATATGCGTTTTTTTTTTTTTTCTTTCTTAGTATTGAAAAATGAAAATCATGTTATCTGTTGTTATTCGAATAGCCATTTAATTTTATATCATACCACCTGAAGTTAATTCGTAGCGTACTTACTACTTCGAAAGGAAAACATTTAAACCCAAAAATAAATAAATATATATAGCCTTCGAAAGTTAAAATTTATTAATCTCAGACTCTCTTCCCACCTAAGCTTATTTGCTTTTATTTTGTTTGTCTAACCTTCTTGTCTCTATTACGCTCATCTTTCACCTCAATCGAAGCTCCAGATTGAAGCAATCTTCAGTCTCCAGAAACCCTAAAATTTCGATGCAATTTCCACCGTAATCTCGCTTCATCTTCCTCTATCCATGGATCCGGAATCTTTTTAAAGTCACGAAAAGGGCTTCCAAATTCGAGTTTCCGGAACCAGAAAAGGAAAATGCCGAGCGTTGGTGTGAAGCTCTACAGTGTCTTCTTCAAGTTCCTTTTGAAGCATCGATTACAGAACCGGATTCAGTCCGCCGGTGACGACTCCTCCTCGGATCCGTTCGGCGTCACGACCCGACCCGAGGAATCCGTCGCTGCTCCGAATCCGTTGTTCACCGACGGCGTCGCCACCAAAGATATCCATATCGATCCGCTAACTTCTTTATCTGTACGGATTTTCCTTCCAGAATCTGCTCTTACACCGCTCGAACCGAGCGCCGCCGGTAACCATTCCGGTAAGGCTCGAAATCTTAACCACCTCGCCGGATCGGATCTTCTTATTAGAAGAAACAGCTACGGCTCGTCTAATTCGTTGTTGTCTCACAAGGCAGAATCCAGGAGGAACAGTTACGGTTACACCACCGGGTCCTCTTCCCCTGAGAATATCGGTGCGGGATCCTCCGACGTTTACAGAGGGTACTCACCGTCGTCGTCGTCGGCTGGAAACTCTCGAAAACTCCCCGTGATGTTGCAGTTCCACGGTGGTGGATGGGTAAGTGGAAGCAATGACTCAGTGGCCAATGATTTCTTCTGCAGAAGGATGGCGAAGCACTGCGACATCATTGTTTTGGCCGTCGGGTACCGGCTTGCGCCTGAGAACCGGTACCCGGCGGCGTATGAGGACGGGTTCAAGGTGTTGCAATGGCTGGGGAAGCAGGCGAATCTTGCCGAATGTAATAAGTCGATGGGAAATTCACGGCGACCTGGAGGAGAGGTGAAGAAATCAGAAGTGAATAAGCATATAGTTGATGCTTTTGGTGCATCCATGGTGGAGCCTTGGCTCGCAACTCATGCTGATCCGTCGAGGTAAACAATGCCTTTCCTTTTGCATTTCTTAAGAAATTAAAGGGAAATTGGACTCTTATTTAGGAAGTGAAACTAGTGAAAGAGCCGATAATTTGTTAGAAACAAATGTCTGTCATCGAGAAAGGATGATGAGAGTTTGAACGACGGATTTTTAGTGTTGTCTGTGATTGGGGTGTGTGTGCCTGCCTGCCTATATAGGTTCCTCCAGCTGAAAATCTAACCTTTAATGTTATTCTTTGCTATACAATGTCCTTTATGATCTGTGATATGTGATTACTTGGTTAAGTACAGTGTTGTTTCTTGGTACTGATGCTAGTTCTGCTTCATTCTGCACCTCAATAGTCTCTATAGGTCCTCATCATGTGTGCTTGCAGATCACTTTTTCCTCGGATTTCAATGATCACTGCTTTCACGTTATTCAAGGACTTTTCTTTCCATAGGTGTATTCCTTTTGGTTTTTAAGAACTTCAGGGATAAAGAAATTAGATCTCAGCTGAGTATTCAGAGCAATAATTTATTTTTTATACTTTTATAAGATTCTGTAGATCGTTGCTTTCATGTGATCAGGTGAAAAAAAAATCTTACTGAGTTCTGTGACTTCTCAAATTTTAAAACTTCAGATGTGTGCTTCTTGGTGTGAGCTGTGGTGCCAACATAGCAGACTACGTATCCCGCAAAGCAATTGAAGCTGGTCAAAATCTAGACCCTGTCAAGGTTGTGGCTCAAGTCCTAATGTATCCGTTCTTCATCGGTAGCATTCCAACACAGTCTGAGATCAAACAAGCAAACTCCTACTTCTACGATAAACCCATGTGCATTCTCGCTTGGAAGCTTTTCTTACCAGAAGAAGAATTCAGCCTGGACCACCCGGCAGCTAACCCGCTCGTTCCAGGCCGAGGCCCTCCGCTCAAGTTCATGCCACCGACACTTACCATTGTTGCAGAGCATGACTGGATGAGAGACCGAGCCATTGCGTACTCAGAAGAGCTACGGAAGGTCAATGTAGATGCTCCTGTGCTAGAGTACAAAGATGCGGTTCACGAGTTTGCAACACTCGACATGCTTCTTAGGACTCCACAAGCTCAGGCTTGTGCAGAAGATATTGCAATCTGGGTCAAGAAATACATCTCTCTCCGTGGCCACGAATTCTCATACTAGGGTTCACCGCAAGTAAAGCGGGTTTTTTTTTGGGTTTTGCTGTTTCTCCAGGAAGCAAAAAGAGGTGAACCGAAAGTTAACCGGGTTTTGTTGTTTGCAAGCGAGGGGTTCTGTTCCTCTCTGTGAGTAGAGTTAGTTTAGAGAGGTGTTACTTTGTGAGATGGGTCGAGTCAAGACTCTGAAAGCCTTTGTTGTATCGGGGTATTTCCCGTATATTAAACTATTCTATATACGTTCTTCTCTTACTCGAGAGTTCGTGCTTTTGTATATCATCATATCGAGGACGTCCAATGTTTTGGTAAACCGAGCCGAACCAAACGCAGACCGAAAAACTGATTTGTGTACCAAATTATTTAGAATTGTTTGATTTTTAATTCTACTAGTCCTAAAACATAATAACCAAAATTCTATTTTCTACCATCACGGTCTGAGGTACGAAGATAAGGATCACGCAGGGATTCATCTAAAAACTATTACCCAAAAAATACCTAGAAAATTATGTCGCATGTATTTATGATAACGGTTTTGATACGATAATATTAGATAGCTAAAATCATTACCCCGATTTTTACTTAATCAAATAAGGATTAAATTTGGGTTCAGAATTTTTTTGGTAATGTTGAGTATTTTTTTATATAAAACCGAAATCCAACACATAAAAATATCTTTAAAACCAAAAACCATACCAGATTCGATTAAATTCTAAATCTATCTTATTCTGGTTTTCCCCTTTTACATCCGTTTTCTAGTATGACCATTTTGTTTCACCGTTGGTAAAGTTGGGCCATAGTCCAAATACGGCCCACTATTTAGGGTTTGACCCGATTTGTAAGCAAGCATCCGAACCCGGACCCGGTTAGCGCAGGATCTCCGTTTTATTCGCCCTCCTCGATTTGAGGGAAGAACCTGACCTCCGTCGCACCGTGATTCGATCCCATCTTAACCGGCGGTTCAATTTTTTCCCGGACATCCCGTGCTTTCTTTCGCCATCTTGTTGACCGGTTAGTTTTCACTCATCAATGACTCTGCTTCTTTGAATCACGCCTCACGGATTCTAAGCAAAAAGCTTTATAACTCACTGATATTACCAAATTAAGCTCATAGCTTCGCATTAATGGTGAGATCCAACTATAAATGTTACCTTTTTGCGCCCTATGTTGCCTGATGGCTTCATGTGTTATTTATTACTCTTCCCTTCTGCTAAATTACTGTTACTATTTTAAGCTCTCTTTTTTTGGACTAGTTTCATTTGATTCCCATTTTTTGTGCGCTAATTTGAGTTGTCCTTTTTTTATTTTGTTTCCTGATTTGTATTGGTTCAGTTTTTCGTCTGTGTAATTTGGTTCATGTTATTGCACATAGAGAACTGTACTGATCTGAGATCTAAGCTAGTGATGTTTTTTTCGTTTCAGCTGTGTAGTGGAAATTTTTTTGGTTGTTAACTATATTGGGATATTCTCACAGTTGGACTGAACTTTACTGTTTATGGTTCTTCTCTTATGTGAATCAAATGGATACTAAAAAAGTTAGCCATACTCGTTTTAGTAGCTATATGCTTTGTTTGGTCCTTTGTTTTTCTTATAAGTGATTTTGAATGTTATTTATTCATTTATTTTTAAATCTAAATATGGCTGTGTGGTTTTTGGAAGGGCAGGGTTTTGGCATGCTGTTAAGCAGATATATACTGTTGAAATGCGGGGTGTAAGATTTTCTTTGAGCGGTCAAGGTGTTCCACCAAGGCTGAGGATAGTTGGTGTTGTGATTTTAGCGGCGTGGATTGGGCTTGCAGCTTTGTTTGGTCTGCTAAAACCTATAAAGAATGGTTGTACTATGACTTACATGTATCCCACTTACATTCCTATCTCTGTGACGGACAATGCACCTTCTGGAAGATATGGACTCTATCTTTATCATGAAGGCTGGAGGAAGATTGACTTTAAGGAGCACCTCAACAAACTTAGCGGAGTTCCAGTTCTTTTCATTCCAGGCAACGCTGGTAGCTACAAGCAGGCAAGGATCACCCTTTCCTTTCTAAAACTAGAAACACCCATTTATAGTAATATTATAGAACTTAAATGGTGCCACTATAATTCTATAAAGCATTAGGTATTAGAACACAATTGTTAAGCCAAAGTTGGGAATTCTTTAAAAAGCAGTTTTTCATGTGGCTGTGGAGCCAATTGTTTCCTGAACTCCAGAATAATGTGAACTATCTTGCTTCTGTTGGGAACTTATCTCCAGGTTTCATGTACCAGGCTCCTTATAGGCCTTGTTTCTTGTATTGTTCATACAGGTCAGGTCTGTGGCAGCAGAATCTGATAGAGCATTTCAGGGGGGACCACTTGAGCGCACATTTTACCAGGAAGCTTCTCTGTTCCCTGGGGGAGGTGCAGATACGGATTCTGTAGACTACGATTTCCCTAGTCAGTACAGTAACAGATTAGATTGGTTTGCCGTGGATCTTGAAGGTGAACATTCTGCAATGGATGGTCGCATACTTGAGGAGCACACTGAATATGTCGTATATGCGATTCATAGGGTAGGCCTTTTGACAGTTCGTTTCGTTCTCTCCATGACAGTCTTCATTAAAAGCATTGTACCATGATATTTAAACTGTTAATTGATGTGCATTAAGATGCTCTCGCGGGTGGGGACTTCTTTTCAAAGTTCCATGGAGCAAAGTTCTCTAAGAAAACTCAGCAACTGCTTTTAAGTCTTGTTCCCAAGTGCTCTACTCTTTCTTTTTATCCCTTATTCTTATCCGCTTATTTTCTTCAGATTCTAGATCAATATAAAGAATCTCATGATACCAGAGAAAGAGAAGGCGCTGCTGCCTCCAGTAACTTACCACGTAATGTGATATTGGTTGGCCATTCTATGGGTGGTTTTGTTGCCAGAGCTGCTGCAGTCCATCCTCGTTTGCGGAAATTAGCTGTGCAAACCATTCTAACACTCTCAAGTCCGCACCAGTAAGTTCTCTCCATGCTTAACAAGTTTTACTCGCCAAAAGACATGGTATAGGTTTTTATGTATCTAATTTCATCCAGATCACCTCCTCTGGCATTGCAGCCATCCCTGGGGCATTACTTTGCTCAAGTGAACCGAGAATGGAAAAAAGGGTATGAAGTACAAACATCCCCTGGGGGAAGTTACGTGTCTGACCCATTACTATCCGGAGTTGTTGTTGTTTCCATTGCTGGTGGCTACAATGATTATCAGGTATGAAAATATCCACAAGTATTTTGGTTTTTGCCTGTTACTTGCTCCATTCTTTTTGCCTTTGTGATATCTTTGATTGTATGTAGTTCCAGTGGGATGAGATTTGATTGTCTTCTTGAGGCTTATGATTTTTCCTTTGGCCGTAGGTGCGATCAAAGTTAGAGTCACTTGATGGCATTGTCCCTTCAAGTCACGGCTTTATGATAAGTAGTACAAGCATGAAAAACGTGTGGCTGTCTATGGAACACCAAGCTATTCTGTGGTGTAACCAACTGGTTATTCAAGTAGGTAAAAATTCCCTAATTTATAATCTGGAAAATACTATGTTCAATGAATTTGAAGATTCACATTTCATGCAGGTTTCACATACGCTTCTTAGTTTGGTGGACTCAAAAACTGGGCAGCCATTTTCCGATACTCAAAAGAGACTTTGGATTTTGACCAGAATGCTTCAGAGTGCATTAGCACAAAGTTTCAATGGAATGACACCCGTGAAAGTCTCACATGAGGTTCCTATGTTGGGCTCAAAGGGTATTAATACCATCTCTTCCCTAAACATATGCATATCTTGTTTTCTCAGACTAGAAGTTCTCAAAGAAAGGACAGAAATTTCCTTTGTATTGAAGTTATAAGCTTGTCTGATCTTAGTTGTTAATGTTATTAGCTTCTACCAGATTATGTTATCAAGTAATACAAATATACAAGGCTGGAGGTATCTTATTCATGAAACAGTTTTTGAGGCAATTAGTAATTATGAGAACAATTTCATTAGGTGTCGGTATTTCTTGGAGGGACATGTTATTCTCTTGCACGTCCATAATATTGTGCTGTCTATCTTTCCAGGCTCTGAATTACAAATTTCTACATGTGGCCTGGATTGGAGGGATGATGCTCTCGATAGGGATCTGTACATACAAACAAGTACTGTTACAATTTTGGCAATGGACGGGAGAAGGCGTTGGTTGGACATAGAATTATTGGTCTGTGCTGATAGGATTCACTTAGGGATGCTATTATAGACTTGTATATCTCTTAAGATGTCAATATCGATCTCCCATGACACATTTTCTGCTCTATAGGGATCAAATGGAAAGAACCACTTTATCTTTGTTACAAATCTGGCTCCTTGTTCTGGAGTAAGACTCCATCTATGGCCTGAGAAGGAGAAAACAAATTCAAATTTACCGGTTTGTGAAAGGATTCTGGAAGTTACGTCAAAGATGGTTCTCATTCCGGCAGGCCCCGCACCAAAACAGGTGATATATACTGGATTCTCATATGCCAAAGTAATTTTATGGGATCAATTACAACAATGCTGGATTTGTTTCTTGTAACACACACTCAACGTTAATATCCTAAGCGCACATTGTCTTCACATTTTCAGAAGACAAAGGATCAGATAAGCATTTTCATTAACTAGTTTTTACTTTGTGTATATGTTTATTAGTCGGAACCAGGGAGTCAGACCGAGCAAGCTCCCCCATCTGCAGTGCTGAAGCTAGGGCCTGAAGACATGCACGGATTCAGATTCTTGACTATCTCAGTTGCGCCTCGCGAAGTAATTAGTTACCTCAAAACCTTTGCCGTCTCTCAAATTTCAGCAGTTTTCAGATGACTAAAAGCGTGTAACTGAAATGAAACGTTCTCTTGCGCAGGCAGTTTCCGGTAAACCTCCTGTGGCTGTTTCTATGGCGGTAGGGCAGTTCTTTAATCCTGAACAAGGGGCCATGGAGCTCTCATCTCAATCAATGCTCTTATCCGCTTACTGGGCGAAGGTTATCATTCGTAAAACTGGCCACATTCTTTGCATCTACAGTGTTTTGAAATTACGCTAGTGAAACGGTTGGTTAACTAATTTTAGCTGTGAATTACTTTTCTGCAGGAAATATTTTTGAAGGAGGACCATCCTCTAGCTTACAATCTATCCTTTGCTATCAGCTTAGGTCTACTGCCCATAACACTGTCCCTGAAACCTGCTGGATGCGGAATTAAAACTTTTGGTCTACCAGATGGCGAGACAGGAGACTTGGATAAGAATAGTAAGAATTCAAAACTCTCTCTTCAATCCTGGAGATCTTTCTTTTGATAGTTACTTGCTCATAGTTTTGGCTGCTTCTGGTCACCATCTGCCAAGATTTCCAGTTGTGTTGGATTGCATTAGTCTTCTGTTTGGAAATTTAAATATTGTCATTCCCCTATCTTATTATAAATCTGATCTTTGTTAGCTGTTTTATGTTATTTTTTTATTTACCACACATTGTTCAATTTTCAGAGCTTTGCAAATTGCGTTGTTTCCCACCTGTTGCCCTTGCCTGGGATTCTGCTTCTGGAGTTCATGTTTTTCCTAATCTCTACAGTGAGACAGTAGTTATTGATTCTTCACCAGCTCTTTGGAGTTCTCAGAGTTCTGAGAAAACTACTGTTATGCTACTGGTCAGAAGTCTCTTATACAAAGCTAGTCTCTGTTATTCTCATTGAAACCGAAAACTCAAATTGTTACTTCTCTTTCCCTGCCCTTCTGCAGGTTGACCCTCATTGCTCATACACCGCAAGCGTTCATGTCTCTGCTCCTGCCATGTCCAGCAGATTTGTACTTCTATATGGTCCTCAGGTAGCTTTATCTCTAATCTCTTGAACATCAGATGTGCGCATTCACAGTATAGTTAATAATTGCATGTTTTAATAGCGTGCTGCATAAAACTATCACTGTGCGCATGCGTGTGTGTGTGTGTATTCATGCGCTTATCTCGATGCAAGGCTTCCTCTCTAAACTGGATAACCTTTTGTTTTTTGTATACGAGGTAGCTCTCTGATGTATGAGTGACTGAACCTTTCTTCACGTGATTTCTGATATTGCAGATAGTTGGCTTCTCATTTGCCGTTATATTGTTTGCCCTGATGCGGCAAGCTAATCAATGGGACAACAAACTATCTTTGCCACCATTGCTCTCCGCTGTAGAGTACAACTTAGAAATGCCATTTCCATTTCTGCTCGTAGCTGCTTTCCCTCTTCTAAGTTCCTTGTTCTTCTCCTTCCTAATGGCTCAACCAATTCCTCCTCTCACAAGCTTCACAGTGGTCTCGTTGATCTGTTATCTGTTGGCCAATGCCTTCATCAGTGTGTTAATTATTGTCTCCAAATTTGTATTCCAAGCGTCTGCCCTCATCCACACCACTGTTAAATCAAGGTAAGTGCTTTGCTTTCCTCGCTTTTTTTGGTTTAACGTAAAACAACTCGACTTTGTCCAGAAATAACTGAATAAGTGTCAATGGGTCGCAGGTGCCAAGCTTTGGAAAGAAACTATTCTCTTGCTTTTCTTCATTGGTTTTCTATACTTGCTTCCAGTTTCGTCTGTTTAAAGGTTGGTTTTTTAGCTTCTGTCCTTTACCTAAAGCCATATAATATTTATCGCATGCTAGAATTCAAAAGCTCTAACTCCTTGCTTAACATGGACAACATATGCTCTTAGTTTAGCATCTTCTCTTGGCTAAGTTTTATCATCAGAATGAGTTAGTGATATTATGTTTCTTGAAGCAGGCAATCCGAATTCTGAAGCTCAACTCAACAATTGTTATGACACTAGTCGCTGTTGCCTTGGTCTCCTTTGTTCATCCGGCTTTGGGTCTTTTTGTACTCCTCGCCTCTCATGCTCTTTGCTGCCATAACTCCATGTGCTGGTAAGCAAGCTTGCATCTTTTCAAAATCTTGTCATGTAAAACAGGAAGATGCCACAAAATTACACAAACAATAATGATTTTTACCCACCCGTAACGAACCAATGCTTGATCCAGAAAGGAAACCATTCAAACTCAGATAAATATAAAGAAAATCATGAATCAGAAATCAGTACGAGGCAATCTTAGCTAATGGTCGTTTTCATTTTTTTGTTTCATGGAAGTATCATGGTGGCATCGAGGAGAAAGGAATCAGTCAGTCAGAAAAATGAAGCCGAGCGTAAAACTCGACATCCCTCAAGCAGACAGGAAGCCATGTCAGGAGACTTGTCTGGAAAGTCATTCGTTGAGACACAAGCAGACATCTTCAACCACAAGCACGGCCTACTAATATTGCATCTCCTTGCGGCTTTGATGTTCGTACCCTCTCTTGCCGCTTGGTTCCAGGTACTCTTTTCATGTTCACAATAAAGCTTTCTTAGATTCAACTCCAATGACTCTACTTCGACAAGTAAAAATGTTTTATTTCGTGGTTTCATACTCTTAAGTTTCTGGCAAAAATATGCCAATACCTGAAAAAAAAAAAGGGTTGACGGATGCTCTAATGGCATCTTTGTTGTAGCGGATTGGAACGGGACAAAGCTTTCCATGGTTTGCTGACTCGGCTCTCTGCGTTGGCGTAATCTTCCATGGGATACTGAATTCGAGACCAGAGTCAAGCATCCTAAGCTCTTTCCCATCCCTCTTGGGACACCAACTCCGTCCCCATCACATTTATCTCCTGGCCGGCTACAACTGCTTCTTCTCCGGACTAGACTTGGCTCCATACAAAGTGTTCTACGCCATAGCTGCTTTAGGCTACATCTCTTTGACTCTTAAGATCTCACAGGTGAACAACAACGACCTCCGTTTCCGTACTAAAAGCAGAATACACAGAAACTGAGTTTTTGCAGTGGATTGATAAAACATTCAGCTCGCAGGTCTTGACCGCTCAGTGAGCGGAAAATCGCGACCCGACCCTCGAATGAATGGCCGAGATTTATTTTCAATCGGTCAGGTGGGTTGATTAGGGATTTTAGAAATGAAATCAGGAGTGTTGTTACGGTTTATTTGTCTTGTGTTGCATTTTTGTGTTCCTCTCTGTGTTACAAAGGGCTCGATTGGTCGGCCCCAGGCTACTATGATAATTTTGTATGAACTGGTTTAGGTAAATTAGTTGAGAGATGATATTACATGTTTTGATCGGATATTTGCTTAGGTTTAATGGTATTTAACACCATGTCCAGGATTATGAACTTTAATTGTATATCAAATTGACAACAAATGAGTTGACTTAAACCTCTTTTAACACGCACAAAAGCAATCAAAAAATTGAAAAAAACAGAAACAAATGAATAGAGAGTCGCAAACGCCATGAAAAACCAAAACAACGAGTTACGGAACTCAGTAGATGAAACCAGCCACCAGAGCCACGGCGGCTACGGCCACGCCGGTGAAGATATCAGCGGCAAAAATGACGGCAGAGCTTGGTGTCTTTGCGTTGTCGTTGTCGTATTGAGCCGAGACCATCGCGATCATCAATGTCAACACCAGACAAGCCAAAACAAAAATCTTGTTGGACATTTTGTTAACGCTGCGTTTTTCGATTCAGGTCGACGAACGAGAGAAGATCCTGTTGTGTGTTTTCTTTCGTTGTAGAAAAGTGGTTTGTATATATAGAGAGAATTATATAAACTATTAGATATTTGAAAATATTTATTATTTCATTCTTTGTCCTCTCTTTCTGTTTGCCGGCTGGATCAAGAAAGCGATTCTTGATTATATTTGGTTCTGACTTTCACATTAGTTTATAAAAAAAAAATAGTTGTATTCTTCTTCTTTTTTTCAGAAATGCAAGAGCGCGCTAATCTATCGTAGGTAGTATTTTTGTTGCAAAATTTTGGTTTCAGAAACGCCAAAACAAAGTCAAAATGTTAATTAGATTTTCGAAGTTTTGAAAGCGACTCATAGTTCATGGTGGGCAATGAAGGGAAGTCAATTGGCTAACTCGATCAAATCTTCTCAATAAATATGTAATTTTTAGGGAAAAAAAGTCGAATATAACAAACATTACAATTTTTTAGTCAAATTACTTCAGTTTGTACTATCTTTTTAATATGACAACTATAACTCTAATATACACAAGTGAATCTGATAATTTATGTATAAGTATGTGCTAGTTTTTGAAAAATATCCTTTTAGTACAGTCGATATTCGATAATAATCTACGAAAAAATATATATATTTTTTTTTTAATTTATACACGTACGTACAGACTGGATTTCAATAACTTGATAACAGTATACAATGACGCAACTCTCTTTGGGTCAATTCTCAATTTAATAACTTGTCACTTATGTTGTCATTATGGCAACATTCTATACGTGCATTTTGGACCATTCTCCATTTATAATATGTATCATTTTTTACTATTAGACCATGCTAATGTTTTCTTTATCTTGTGAGCATTTGTTCAAATTATTGTGAAAGATATAATAGTTACAACACAAATGATTCACGAACAAAACGTTGTATAGTGAAAAATTTCTCTCTTTTTTTTTCATTTTTCACGTACCAAAATCATCATTTTGTTTTACACCGAACATAAACAAACATGTCACAAGACTTTTTTTATTATAACAATTTCAACACAAACGGGAAATATTGAACAAATTTAGAGAAACAAATGTGGCAACAATAAAAGAAGAAATTCACAACTCACAAAAGTCTTTTAGAAACCGAAATAACGAGTTATGAAACTCAGTAAATGAAACCAGCGACGAAAGCCACGGTGGCTGCTACCAAACCGGTGAACATATCGGCGGCAACAATGATGGCGGAGCTTGGCTTCTTAGAGGAAGGTCCAGGTGCCGATGCGTGGTCATGGCCGTCGCCTTCATGGTGGTCGTGATCGTCGTGTTTCTGAGCCGAGACCATCGCAATCATCGCCAACACAAGACAAGCCACAGTGATCTGAACAAAGATCTGCTTCATCATGTGTTGTCGGTCTCTTAAAACGCTGCGTTTCAGTAAAGGTTGATAAATGTGAGAGAAGACTCGGTTGTGTTTCTGTTGTGAATTTGAGATCGTTGAAACTGGGTTTATATAGAGAATTTAGAAAGAGAAAACTATACAAAATACCACAATTTCTAGAAAATTTGTAGAAAATACCACTTTTTCCATCACCTTATAAGTCATACCACAATGCACATAGAAAAAGACAGTTATATTCTTCTATTAAAATGATTATTTTTATCAGCCAAAATATTATGTGTTAGTTGACATGACAATGGAGCAGAATAATCAATGCTCTTATCAATTTTATAACACGATCCTTATATTGTCCATCTCTACTTATATTTATCATTTTATAATGTTCATCGTATTGTCCACAACTAGTTATGTCCATCGTTTATATTGAAACTTTTTAAAATATGTTCATATATGTTTATTTTTAAAGTTCTAATGTAAATGATGGACAAAACTAGTTGTAGACAATACGATGGACATTATAAAAATTCTGAACATAAGTAGCGATGGACAAAACATAAGCAGCGATAGACAAAATATAAGCATCAATGGACAATTTTCCATCACTTAATATTGCATTCAAATGTTTGTTTGACCATAACCTATTATTTATATGAACTACCAATTTCATGTAATTCGAATAGACGTAGTGGATAATAAATTATACACTATGAAAAAATAAACGTTTGGAGGCAATATTATGTGAACATATTTTTGAAAGTTTCAATATAAGTGATGGACAAAAATAATCATGGACAATACGATATATTATAAATATGATGAATATAAGTAGAGATAGACAAAATATAAGTAGCGATGGACAAAACATAAGTAGCGATGGACAAAACAAAAGCCGTGCAACTGTCATGTCATGTTAAGTCACGTTTTGGCTGACAAAAGTAGCAATTTTAGTGGGAGTATTTTCGCCATTTTGGAAAAATTGTGGTAGATCTTATAAGTTTTTTTCAATTATGGTAAATTCTATAAGTTTGTTTTCAAAATGTGGTAGTTTCTAAAATATTAGACGAGCCAATTTAGAAACCTTTGGTGCAAATTTTTTTTTATTTCTTTTAACAAAAGAAAAATCTCTGTGTTTTGTATTGCTCAAGGCAGCAATTCTTTATAGTATTTGATTGTTGACTTTCACGGTTATTTTTATTTTTAATAATATATGTTTGACGTGTGGAAGGCTCGAACATGGTTTTTGTTTGGTTGAGTCAATAGATCACTGAATGGGGAATTATTTGATGCAGAATGGATAATTTGGATTCAAAAGACAAAACATCAGTGTCATGGATTAATTAGTTTTTATAGCGAATAATGGTGGGCAACGAAAAAAAATAAAATATGGTGGGCAATGAAATGAAGGAAATTGGCTCGTCTAATAATTTATTGAAATAGAATAAACTCAATAATTTGGGGAAAAAAAATAACAAACTCAATGTTTTGTAACATTATACGAAATGACCCTAATACAAACGACTCATACTCTAGTTAGATCACTGATAAAATTAGTATTATAAAATTTGGCTTTGCCATTATGACGACATTCGATGTAGTACAGCCGTACAGGTATGCCAGTACTGTTATATCTGTAATAAATTATTTTAAATTAGTCAAATTTTGTTTGAAGGACTAGAAAAAAGGTGTTTTAGGAAAAGAACGTGCAGCCAAATTATTATTATTATTGTAGTTGTAGTGAAACAATTTATTCCACAGCAAAAGCCTTCTTGTTACAAACTATTTTCTACAAAGACTGAAAGGTGAGCATAGTAAAGGTGAGTTTTCTTTTATCTTTGATTTGATTGTGTAGAATTTGGTTACATCTATGATATCAAGTTTTGTACATGTTTCAAGTTTCAACTTTCAATTCTAAATGGGTCTATAAAAATAATAAAAGTTAAATATCTGTTTTTAATCTTAAATACATTTCACTTTTTTTAATATATTTATCAAAATTTATAATAAGACATAAGAAAAAGAAAAAGTCAATTGGTAATAAGAAGTGTGGCTCATATCTCTCTTTGTCGAAAGGTTCTTCAGTCTTTTGACCTCTTAAGAGCATCTTCATTTAAAAGTATCTTCATTTAAAAGTATCTTCATTGGTGAGATATTCAATGGATCTTTCACTAATATAATATTAATATTTTTAATATATTTTATTATGAAAATTTCAATATGAATTTTATCTCCATTGATGAAATATCTATTGAGTTTCTCATCAATATATTAATGTATTAATTTTTTAAAATATCAACT
>OVAY01002443.1:0-17767 GCA_900406395.1 Kernera saxatilis | reverse complement strand
TCCTAGAGAATTACACCGTAAAACCCCGAATTAATTCCAAATCCGGAACACAGGCGTTACAATAACAGTGATTATAGGAAGAATCCGCTCGATTTCAAGATAGCTTTCCACTGAAAAACTGTTACATGATAAGTTACATGATAAGTTTCTCGCATATTTTACTGAGAAATATCTTGCTGATTTCAAAAAAAAATTGAATGGTGATTTGGATAGGAATGTCTTGGTTGGTAAGTTGTAATTTATTTTAGTTTTGTATTGTTTATATAATTTAGTTTGCTGTATAACATTGTTGATAATGAATTTGTATCAACTTTGGTTGTCAAGACATATTTGGACAAGTTATGAGTGTTGTAAATCTGGATGAGGTTAAAGGAAAGACAAAGATCGATGTTCATCTGCGTGACATACTGTGAGTATTTATTAATATTGTTTGTATTCTATGTGATGGATGTTCTGATAATTTTCTGGTTTCAGTGATACACGCTTGACGTGTACTCTATGGGGTGATTACGCCAAGAAATTGTCTGATTATGTTGACCAAAAGAACGGTCAATTGGTTGTATGCGTTGTTAGGTTTGCGTGCATCAAAGAATGGCGAGGTTTTCTATCTATACTTATATATTTTTTTATTCAGCTATATGTTGTGTTTTTTATTATTTTTTTTTTGTTTTCTACGTGCTTATGAGAATATATTTTTTTACGTGTTATGAGTGTCTCAAATGCGTTCAACTCTACTCGAGTATTTCTAGACCCAGATCTTCCGCATATCAAAGAGCTCATGTCCTTGGTTGTTTAAATTAATAGTTTTAATTTTGTTTAATCATTATATTTATTTTTATTGAATAGTTGGTGTTACATTTGTTTTTTTTTGTGTGTAGGTTACTAGATGACAAACTTAGATTTAACCGTCTGAGCAATGTGCATCTATACATCGGCTCTCCGGTTGATCTAAACGATGAATTCTTCAATAAGAATATGAGGAGGACAATAAGTGGAATTGTTTGTTCACGTGATGTAATTAAAGTTTATTCTTTATTTTTTAGATTCTATTTTATCTTGATTATATTATTTAAATTTTATCGACTGTTATTGTAGGTTGGCAAGTTTGTAACCATTGCATCGATTAATTCTATTGAAGCACCTAGATGGTATTATATATCTTGCAAATCATGTAATAAGAAAGTCCCACCATGCGAAGAAATTTCAGGATATGATGGTCCACCTTTGTTTGATTGTCTTAATTGCAATAAAGATGTCTCGGATGTTGTCGCGATGTATTTATATTTCCGTCGTGTATATTTTGAGTTTCATTCTTTATGTTCTTAACGTGTTTGTCTTTTGTTTATTTTTTAGATATCTTCTCCGTTTGAATGTTTCTAATGCAACCGGTGAGGAAGCTAAGTTTGTTGTTTTCAATACTGTTGCGGAAGCTTTACTTGGTCGTTCTGCTGTGGAATTGGTTGAAGAAGTTGATGTGCACGTATTAGTTTTTTTTTATTTTTATTTTTAATTGTTATAATTTATGAAAATATTTTGATATACAAATTTTATTATGTTGTAGGAAGATCCAATGGTTTTGCCAAGAGCGCTGACGGATCTGATAGGAAGAGAGTTTTTGTTAAGATTAGTGTAACTGAAAAGGATCTACAAATCAGGAAACCATCATATAATGTTGACATTATTTGTGGCGACGATAATTTAATCGAAAGGATTCAATCGAAGAGTGATCCACAAGTATTGTTGTGCTCTATATTTATTTGTGTGTATTATTTATTCGATTTGGTAATTTTTATTAAGCTAAAGTTTATGACATTATTTAGAAATCTATAACTGTTGGGAGTTATGTTGGTAGTCCTGGCATTTCGCTGGGATCGTCTTTGACGAGATCGGATAAACGACCGGTTGGATCTATGGATCAAGATAGTGAAGGTCCTCCGACTGTTAAGTCTAAAAAAATAAGAGTATCAAGGAAAAATTGATGTTGTGTTAGTTTATGTTTGGAATATTTCGTTTTTATTTTCGTTATGTGTCCTGGAATTCGTTTTCGTTTGATTTTTTTTTTGTGTTTTTTCGATTATATATGGTAATTTATATCAATATTATTTAGTTGGGTAAATTTTGGTTTCTGATTTATTGTCAATGCCCTAACCAAATAAATACAAATTATCTATTTTATAATTCTATATTATCGTAATTAATACGTTGTGTAACGATAAATACAATTATGTTTTAACACAATGTTGTTTATAATATACATTTATGTTAACTCATTATTTGCTCAATTTTATGGTTATTTAGCTCTGATCACTTCTGACTTTTCTAGATGAGTATTTGGTATTGCTTCCTTGATTACAGCAACAATAACGTCGCCAATATGAGCATATTCGAATACACATCAATTCTCAAGCCCCGCTGTTGTTTGTTATCTCTTTATGATAAATGGATTCGTTTTGCAAGTTTATTATTACGGATAGTTCCTACAAAGGATCGGACTAATAACGTATACAAGAAAGACTTGAATTCTCAATGTAGATGCTACATAGTTGGTTCTCATCCTTCGGAGACTACGAGTGTAATATGAGCATCCGTTGACAAAAGGATCACCCTAAGATGATCATCTCATGGATAATTAGAATGAATTAAATCAGATGGTTCTATTTTTCAATCTTTCGGACGTGCTCTTACACAACCAAGGTCGAAAAGATTGAGAAAAATCAGTCATTCACAACCACTGATGAAGGATACCTCGAAAAGTTAACGATTAATAATCCGTTTTAAAAATAGAAAGGATTGTTATTATCTTTTAGTTTAACTATATAGAAAAGGAAAATTGTGTTTGTTTGCTTGGTAATTATCCTAATAAAGATATAGATTAGGTATTTTTTATTAATATATATACATTGATATATATTAACGTGCATGCTATAAATTATACTCTTTGCTATATTTAGGTTACAAGATTTATCGATGATCTTCTATTTCTGAATTGGTATATGATAGTTGTTCCATTGATTATCGATGTTTTTTTTGTTTTCAACCGATTGGTTCGTTCTTTAGACTCACACAAACCTTTTTGTTTTATTTGTTGTTTGATAGAGTTCAATGAAATCGAAAAAGCAACCTCCGAGGATTGTTAGATCGGGCATCCTAAGGATTCACAAAAAACGTTAGTTAAAGTTAACATGTAAATATTGTAAATAAATTGTTTGCTCTTAGTTGTGACGTAAATAATTGGTTTTGTTGGTAGATATTGTTTCAAGAAAAGAGCAGTATGCTCCAAAGATTCATAATCGTCAGTAGGTTTCTAACTATCCTGATAGTTTTGCCAATCGTTTTACATATAATTGGCTAATAGAATTTCGTACTCAAAGTCAAATACGTTATTAAAAAGCAAAGTATCGACGAATAGAAATTCTTAGAAAGAAAATAGCAGATTTATCCACAGAATCTGCAGGTAATGTTTGTAATACTTCTTAAAATTACTTGATCAACGTTGAATAATTGTTTGTCCATTTACATTCTGGATTTTTATACAGATTTGTTAGCTCAAGTGAACTAGTTAGAAGACTTTGTTTGTTTTTTGTGGCTACTGATTCTGAATCTGACGAAGGAGTTGATCTTGTTCAACAGCGTGATATTCTGGTTCGGAGGGATGATAACAAAAATAAAACACGTCGTTTAAAGCAGATATCTTTGCAGCAAGTTATTGCTGATAATGTTAAATCGACTAATGGTATCCTCTTTTAGCTTTTTAGTCTATTGTTTAACTTAATCAAGTTATTACATCTATTTAACAATGATTTTACAGGTTATGAAGATGATGGAGATCCTTCTTATATGTGTGAACATTGCAAAGCTTTTATGTGGTTTGGAGAACGGTTAAACAAACGAGTTAAAAAAGCAACACCAATTTTCTCGATGTGCTGCTGTCAGGGAAAAGTTAATTTATTGCTGCTTACGTGTCCTTCCAAATGTTTGCTAGCATTGTTTTATAATAGTTCGTGAACATATACGAGTGTATAACATGATGTTTTCTTTCACGTCTTTGGGAGGAAAAATTAACCATCGTATTAATGAAGGTAAATGACCTTATGTGTTTCAATTATGTGGTGAGAATTACCATCGTACAGGTGACATGTTACCGAGTCCCGGCAAGGCCCTGTATTTTTGCAGCTCTATATTCATGATAATGTACATGAGATATCGAATAGGAAGATTGCATACGGGTATATTTTTTTTTAATTGGTTTTTCTTTTATTGGTTGACTTCTTTTATATTTATTTTTATTTTTTAAATCTGAGTTATGCTTTTTTTATTTCACTGTGATTGTAGCAAAACCGGATTGTTTGATAGGCTACGTGATGCTGTCATCGATCGTTTAAGAAAAATGCTCGATACTTAAATCCTTATGTTAAAGTATTCAGAACGACTGGTGAAAGATTTCAATCAAACGATGATACTCGTGGTTTTAAATTGGTGTTGTCGAGTGGTAGAAGCACTGATGGTAGAACCCATAATTTACCTTCTGAGAATGATGTTGCGGCCCTTATACCTGATGACTTTCATATGGATATTAATGCGCGAGACATTGTAATCGAGAGTAGAACGACACAAATGCAGAGGATAAACGAGTTACATCTTGCTTATTTAGCTTTGCAGTATCCACTGTTGTTTCTTTTTGGAGATGATGGTTTCAGATTGGGTATTAATATTGGTTTCATTGATACAACTGAGAGGAAAAGAACAAATGTAACTATGCGAGAGTTTTTTGCTTTCCGCATTCAGATGAGATATGGTGAAGCGTCTATTGTTCCCATGTCTGGAAGGCTGTATCAGCAATTTATAGTGGATGTATACACCATGATCGAATCCAACAGGTTGCGTTATATTTTTTTTAATCAGAAGAATCGTCGATGTAAGAATTATGACAAAATTGTTGAGTCGGATAAACGAGGTGAATGTAATCTAGCTGATCATGGGAAGAGAGTTGTCATACCGTCTTCTTACACTGGGGGTAAGAGGTATATGATGCAACATTACTTGGATGTCATGGCAATTTGCAAGTATTATGGTTTTCATGATTTCTTCATTACGATCACGTGCAATCGTAATTGGCCTGAGATTACAAGATATTTTCGAAAGCATATCATGTCGTGTCCATCGACTTCTTCACTTCGAGTGTGAAAACAATTATGAAAATTATCCTTATCCTTGCTTGGTCAAGCTTTATGCTAAGGTGGGGCTTCATCGTTACAATTGGATGGAGGTAAAAAAAAAAAAGAGTGCTGTAACTATTATACCACGTTACATTCTCAATTTCTTTCTCCAAAGAAAAAACTTGCAGTTACCATAGCCTAAAGAGTTTCAACATGAGAGCGAATTCCCCTGCTTCTAGTTACTACTTGCTACATAACTTTGGCTGCATGCGTTTCAGATAGCGGTTTGCAGCAAATCTTTTAGGTTCTAGTTAATGAATAGTGTCTTGGCAGTTTACACGTGAGGGGTCACTATTGCTAGACCTCGAGGTAAAAGTGACTTGACTTGTTGTGCATTATTCAGTTTTCCAAGTACACATCTCACTTGCTGACTAATTTTGCATAGTGGGTACCAAGGGGTCAAAGGAGCCTTTTCTACGTCGGCATAGCGAAGCAGTCTATGATTTGAAAAAAGATCCATTGCCTGATTGGCCGTTAGAGATTGCTTTCAATGATGGAAAAAAGTTTTACCTGGTAAGACACTCACTTGTGGTTCTGCTTTTGCCTAGCTAGTGAGTAGTGATTTATGTTTTATTATTGACTCTTGCATGTAGGTTGAGCAGTCAGAGTTGCGAGACAATAATTGGATTCGTCTATATTTGGAGCTTGCAGTTGTTTTCCACAATAGGAGGCTTAAAGATGTAAGGTTTTGTTTCTTCTGTTTTTCTCTCTTTCATTTGTTTGCATATCAATGACACACGTGGTTCTGTTTCTGCAGCACAATCTCTCCCACTTGAAGATGTGGAGCCGCCAAATGCGAGACAACGCCAAAACTGCATTTGTCTACATAAAGTGTAACACCCGTTTCTTACTTCAAAAACACGGCATGTCACGAGATAACTTAAAACTCAAGTAATCCATTAATCAACTTAAAAACGTCTTTTCATTTGTCCATTTGACGTGAAACGAAACTTGAACATCCGGTCCAATAAAACCAATAAGGAATAAATAAAATAAATAAACACTAGCTCTTAAATCCAACGCCAACTCACAACTCGAGCGTCTACTCCTCAAAATTACCTCCAAGAGAAAGAGAAAGATTACTCAGCGAGGACAAGCCTTAGGACTCACAATTTCTCCATACACTAACTTATCTAGACAACCACGAAGTCTAACACGTGTCCAAGACACAAAAACACCAAACAAATGAAACTACGTTCCATAAACCACCGCCAAAAACGCGGGCCAGATACCATGTGTCAACGCACGCCATCCATCGTGCTACAGGATCTTTCGTGCCTAAGCACTTCTTCCTTGCACCTCTTGCTTGTGCTAACAGGATCCCTCGTGCTTAAGCACTTCTTCCTTGCACTTTACTCGTCCGCTCGTTAGCCATCCTGGCCTACTCCCATTACCGCGTCCATAGGTCAACACAAAACTACAAGCATCGGTCCTTGCAGGTCTATCTGTGTCCTTGGCACTCTATCTCCTTACTCTCAAGCAATTTTTTATTTATCACAAATTAACATGCATTTTCACAGATCACACAATACACAGAAAAATATTCATTTTAATCTCCTAAGATATTAATTCTCTTTTATTTAATACTTTGTAAAAAATATATTTTTATGCTTTTAACTAATAATACATTCAACAACAAAATACGGTTACTTATATACTACGTAATCCGTAGGTATAAACAACTTAATTCTAAACTATGTAATTACTAAACTCATTAATATACGAAGAGAACACGATCTCGTTCTTCACCTTAGCAATTTCGGTTGATTTTCGTTTAAAGACTAGCAGAGAACGAAAACCGGTTCATCAATAACCACCGTTTGCATTGGTTTAAATTATCCAAATATTAAACCAAAATTTAATCCACTAACCCAATCAAATCCAAAGCCTCGGTTAAATGATTTTGGATGCCGCCTCAATTAGTTAAATAGGCTCGGTTAAATAATAAAACCAAACAAAAGCAACATTAACATCAAGAGATTGACTTGGCCGTTTACCTTTCTCGGCGATTACTCTTGACGCACTATTCGACGACGGCTTTAACGGCGGAGAGGATGACTCGACAAGGTGGATCTACATGGATCAAGACCAAGGTGATTAGATCCCCATGGATGAATAACCAAAATACAATGATGCTAAGGTCTTACGGTTACCTTTTCGACAAGGACGGTTCACGCTACGGCACAGGTAAAACACCACGACGATCTCTGGCAACTAGATCGGCGCTGCGATGGCTCACAAACGAAAATCGAGTTAGGGCTGAGGCAAAACGAGAAGCAACAGCTCATGGACAGAGGTTCGAAGCTTACCGCAAAACATTCTCGTCAATGGCTCGCGGTGATTGACGGCTCGAGGGTTTTGTGTTTTGTCTTGAGAGTTGTGCCCTCCTTTTATAAACATGTGGAAAAATAGGGTTTTTATCAGGCTTGATTCCTTAACGGGCTCAGTTTGGACCTCGTGGATCGGGTCGTTACAATTTTTCCCTACTACAAAGGAATTCGTCCCCGAATTCGTCGTGCCGGCTTGTTCAACACTTTTGTTCTTAAAAAGTTAAGGATAATCTGCCCACATTAGTTTTTCTGATTCCCAAGTCTCTTCTCGAATTCCGTCTCTCTCCCAGCATACCTTGATTGATGTAGCGTTCTTTTCCTGGATTTCCATTTCCTGACGGTCCAAAATTTCTACAGCTGTACTTAATATTGTCAAATTCTGGTTTAGATCTGCTGGCGGTTTTGGGAAAACCAATTCCGTTTCTCTGACAAGTTTCCGCAAAACTTACACGTGAAAAACATCATGGAAGCTTGATAACTCTTGAGGTAGCGCCAAACGATAAGCTACCGCCCCAATCCTCTCTGTAATAAGATACGGTCTCATATACCTCGCTTAAGCTTCTTCAACTTCCGATTTTTATGAATTCCTCTGAATGTTCTCATCTTTAGGTATACAACATCACCGACTGCAAATTCCAACTCTTTTTGCCGTTTGTCTGCATAACTCTTCTGCCTATCATGGGCTTCTTTCAGCCAATCTCGAAGCAATTCCACTTGCTCTACGGTTTCCTCGACCATTGCTAGCTCTAGGTCCTCTCATACTGTCCGTCTGTCATCATACGCTATGCTCAAGCGTACCTTTGTTCCCAAAGCTTTCTGAAAAGCCTGCCAAAATATGGATGTAAATTTCGAATCCCGATCTAACACAATGCTTACTGGCACCCCATGCTGCTTGACAATCTCATCCAGGTACAGCTGCGCTAATTGATTTGCACTGTCCGTTTTTTTTATGGCTAAGAAATGCGCAGTCTTGATGAGTCGATCCACGATCACCCAAATGGCATTCTTCCCGCCTGTGGTCCTTGGTAACCCGGTGAAAAAATCCATTGTCATCATATCCCATTTCCATGGGCATAGACCACTAGGAACTTGGTGCTCTGCTTTTACCTGCTGACATGTCTAACACTGCGAAATCCACGTAGCCACATCACGCTTCATACCACTCCAGTGGTATACCGCTTCAAACCATGATACATCTTAATAGTCCCTCGTTGAACTGAGAATCGTGAACTGTGAGCCTGCGCCAAGATCTCATCTTTCAAGCCTTTCTCATCTGACAACCTGATACGGTTCTTATTCATGCACATACCATTTGTTGTGATGTGATAACCATCCACTTTGTTGTCTATCACTTTCTTCAAATCAGCATCAAGCTTTTGTGCTTCTTGAATTCTCCATATTAAGTCAGCCTGGTTCACCGTTTCTAACCCGACAACGTCTTCTCCGCTTGAGGTTGCACATAAACTCAAATTACATAAAATATCTCCTAATTCTCGCACCACCTTTTCTCTTGAGACATCATTCCTGCGCCTACTCAAGGCACCAACCACTAAGTTAGCCTTTCCCGGATGGTAGGCGATGTCCAAGTCATAATCTGTCAACAATTCTATCCATCTTCTATGCCTGAGATTGAAATCTGATTGAGTGAATATGTATTTCAAACTCTTATGATTTGTAAACACTTGAACCTTTTCTCCGTATAAGTATGCTCGCCAGATCTTTTAAGGAAAAATGACTGCTGCCAATTCCAAGTCATGAGTTGAATAATTAACCTTGTGTGTTCTTAGCTGTCTAGATGCATATGCGATGACCTTCTCATCTTGCATCAACACACATCCCAATCCAGATCCGGATGCATCTGTATACACCACAAATGGTACCCCTATCCTTGGCAGTACTAGCACTGGCGTTACCGTCAGATGTCGCTTCAACTTTTGAAAGCTAGCCTCATATTCCTCTGTCCAGTCAAATTTCACGTCCTTTCCCGTGAGTCGAGTCATCGGTTTAGCTGTACTAGAAAATCCTTCTACATACTTCCGATAGTACCCGGCCAGTCCAAGAAAACTACGGATCTCAGTAGCGCTCATAGACGTAGGCCAGTTAGATATTGAGGCTATCTTCTATGGGTCTACTGACACTCCAGCTTCTGAAACAACATGCCCGAGAAATCCAATCTTCCTCTGCCCAAAACTGTATTTACTTAGCTTCGCATACAACTGCTGCTACCGCAATTTATCCAGCACAACCCACAAGTGTAACTCATGGTCCTCCTGACTCTTTGAATAAATCAGAATGTCATCGATGAATACTATCACACAATTATCCAAGTACTCTCGAAAGACTTTATTCATCAACTTCATGAATGCGACTGGCGCATTAGGTAACCCGAACGACATTACTACAAACTCATAGTGTCCATACCTAGTTCGAAAAGCTGTTTTTCGTATATATTCCTCTGCTATCGAAATTTGGTGATACCCTGATGCTAAATCAATCTTTGAGAACCACGAAACTCCTTGCAGCTAGTCCAACAACTCATCAATTCGTGGCAGCGGGTACTTGTTCTTGATGGTTACCTTAGTCAACCCCCGGTAGTCTATGCAAAGTCTGAAGCTTCCATCTTTCTTTTTCACAAACAGCACTGGTGCTCTCGATGGTGAACTACTCGGTCGAATGAATCCTTTACATGTGAGATCCTCCAACTGTTTCTTCAATTCTGCCATTTCTGCAGGCGCCAAACGGTAAGGTGCTCGAGATACAAATATTGTTCCTGGTTCCAATTCTATAGTGAAAGCGACTCCTCTGCTCGGTGGTGGTCCATTCAAGGACTCAAATACTTATGCTCTTCCACTATCGGGATGCCATCGACTCCTAGTTGCATCTCATCTCCTACTACAAAAATCGTGGCGAGGAAAGCATCATTCTTTTTGTCTATCAGCTCCTCTGCTTGTAACAAGGATATGATGGAAATTCTCTCGCTCCTTTTCACTCCCTGAAAAACTAACTTCCCTTCTGGCCTTGCGAAATGAACACGAGCTCGGTGACAATCCAATACAGCACATTGCTTAGTTAACCAATCTATTCCCAGAATTACGTCATAATGATTCAGCTACATTTCGGTAAGGTTCCCAAGCAGTACTTCTCCATTTATCACAATACGTACATCCATATGAATTCCAGTAGACCTCATTTGTTCTGTCCCGACGGTCTCGGTCTTCTTGGCTTTTGGAACAAACTCGCCCTCAAAAGTCCACCTTTTAGTCACTCCCGGCTTTACACAGCTGAGTGTTGCACCAGTATCAAACAAAGTGTAAGCTGTCAAGCCTCCCACTGAGACCGATCCTATACCGTTTACTAATTCTAAGCAGACAATTCACATGCAAAAAAATGTGGAATTTACTAAACACCAAAATTTCTGAACAATTTAACATTTACTTACCAGCGATCGGGTCATCTGTCTCATGCTCTCCAGCCATCATCACCTGCGGTCCCACGTTCTGACGCTTTGGAGCTGGCGGCAGGTTCTCTCTGGGACGGTCACCGGTATGCTGCCTTTCAATCCTTTCTACCCGCACTGGAAATAATATCCATTGGTGAAACTTCGAGTGCAATCCTTCTTACAATGCCCTGGTTGATGGCACTTGTAACACACACTCACCCTGCAATGTCCTGAATGCCCTTTCCCACATTGGTTGCAAGTCGGTGGAGCTCTCACATTTGATGTATCCCAAGTCCGCTTATGAGAGTTACCCGCCTTTGCGCCTTTTACCTGTGCTGCCTTAGTCTTACCCATCTCCAGTTCCAGCCCAATCTCCTACTGAGCAGCCTTTTCCACCAGTCCAATCATACTGCTGTAATCGTACATCTCACAACGGTTCTTAAGCTCAATTCTCAGGCCCCTCAAAAACCTTTGAATCAGCCCATCCTCACCCATGAATCTGCCTGCAAACCTGCTCAAACGATCTAACTCCTCCTTGTACTCTCTGACTGTCATGTTCCCTTGGCGAAGATCTAAGAACTCGTTCTCCATTCGGTCCATAGCCTCCCTTGGAAAATACTTCCTAGAGAATTCAGCCTTGAAGCCCTCTAAGTCAACTCATACCGTCACTGCACTTGAGCTACCACTTTTTCCCATCACACAGTTCTTCATCCATCAAGTACTGAACCGCTAAGTCCCTGCGGTACTTTTCCGGACACCTGCCATTGTTCAAATTTCTCTCCAACATTTTTCTCCAATTGTTAGTAGCGGTAGGGTTGGATTTGTCACTAAAGAACTTCATGCCCATGTCCTTCAGATTTCTCATTGCTTCCCAGTACGATGGTCCCTGCACGTGGGCCTGCATAGGTGGTGGAGGTGGAGGCGGTGGTGGATGTTGAGGCTGAGCTACCACAGCTGGTGCATCACGCTGTGGTGCAATCACCTCTGGTGCCTCTCTCACAGCTGGCTCGAACATGGCAATCTCAGCAGCCGCAGGTCCATTCACTGGTGCTGCTCCCACCTGAGCTCTATTGGCGTGCACTGTTTCCGGATGCTCTGCATGCACACTCTCAGCTGTAACCTCCGGGCTCCTAGCCCTCAGTCTCGGCTGTATAACATCAACTTTCCCTTGTCCTCCACGTCTTCTATTTGGCGCCATCTAAACACAAACCCAAGTGAGTCAGTCTTCTTCCACAGGACTGCCTCCCGGGTCAGAACCGGTTTGACATAACCTAGATCTCTGATACCAAAAATGTAACACCCGTTTCTTACTTCAAAAACACGGCATGTCACGAGATAACTTAAAACTCAAGTAATCCATTAATTAACTTAAAACCCTCTTTTCACTTGTCCATTTGACGTGAAACGAAACTTGAACATCCGGTCCAATAAAACCAATAACGAATAAATAAAATAAATAAACATTAGCTCTTAAATTCAACGCAAACTGATAACTCGAGCGTCTACTCCTCAAAATTACCTGCAAAAGAAAGAGAGGGGTGAATAATCAAAGATTACTCAGCGAGGGCAAGCCTTAGGGCTCACGATTTCTCCATACACTAACTCATCTAGACAACCAAAAAGTCTGAACCTAAGACAAGCAGCAAACACGTGTCCAAGACACACAAACACCAAACAAATGGAACTACGTTCCATAAATCACCGCCAAAAACGCAGGCCGGATACCACGTGTCAACGCACGCCATCCATCGTGCTACAGGATCCCTCGTGCCTAAGCACTTCTTCTTTGCACCTCTTGCTCGTGCTAACAGGATCCCTCGTGCTTAAGCACTTTTTCCTTGCACTTTACTCGTCGGCTCGTCAGCCATCCTGGCATACCCGCATTACCGCGTCCATAGGTTAACAGAAAACTACAAGGATCGCTCCTTGCAGATCTCTTTGTGCCCTTGGCACTTTATCTCCTCACTCTCAAGCAATTATTTATTTATCACAAATTAACATGCATTTTCACAGATCACACAATACACAGGAAAATATTCATTTTAATCTCCTAAGATATTAATTCTCTTTTATTTAATACTTTGTAAAAATATATTTTTAAGCTTTTAACTAATAATACATTCAACAACAAAATACGTAATACAGTTACTTATATACTATGTAAGCTTAATTCTAGACTAAGTAATTACTGAACTCATTAAAGTACGAAGAGAACACGATCTCGTTCCTCACCTTAGCAATTTCGGTTGATTTTCGGTTTAAGACTAGCAGAGAACGAAAACCGGTTCAGCAATAACCACCGTCTGCATTGGTTTAAATTATCCAAATATTAAACCAAAATTTAATCCACTAACCCAATCAAATCCAAAGCCTCGGTTAAATGATTTTGGATTCCCCCTCAATTTATTAAATAGGTTCGGTTAAATAATAAAATCAAACAAACCTACTAATTCCAAAATCTCCCGTACGACTCCAAAAACAATAAACTAACGCCGCCACTTCAACGATAAACAATTCATATGCTCACGTCATTACGTCTTTGATTTTTTGGATTTAAATAAACATGTGATTCCTTGGTTCTAGATCGGTTTAGGCTTCGGTTAATTAACCAAACAAAAGCAACATCAACATCGAGAGATTGACTTGGCCTTTTACCTTTCTCGGCGATTACTCTTGACGCACTGTTCGACGACGGCTTAAACGGTGGAGAGGATGACTCGGCAAGCTACATGGATCAAGACCAAGGTGATTAGATCCCCATGGATCAATAACCAAAACACAACGATGCTAAGGTCTTACGGTTACCTTTTCGACAAGGAGGGTTCATGCGACGGCACAGGTAAAACACCACGATGATCTCTGGCAACTAGATCGGTGCTGCGATGGCTCACAAACGAAAATCGAGTTAGAGCCGAGTCAAAACGAGAAGCAACGGCTCATGGACAGAGGTTCGAAGCTTCCCGCAAAACATTCTCGTCAATGGCTCGCGGTGATTGTTGGCTCGAGGGTTTTGTGTTTTGCCTTGAGAGTTGTGCCCTCCTTTTATAAACATGTGGAAAAAAATAGGGTTTTTATCGGGCTTGACTTCTTAACGGACTCAGTTTGCGCCTCGCGGATCGGGTCGTTACATAAAGTACAAGGACTTGGCCTATACTCGGAATGGTGAGCCGGTTGATTGCACAGCTATAGTTAGAAGAGTTATCAATGAGGCTACGGGACACTTGTCTCTTATGGGTGATTATTGGATTGAAGGAAAAACTTGGAATGATTGGATTGAAGAAAAAGGTTGGAATAATTGGATTGAAGAATTTATGCATCTGATGGGTGGAGAAAAAGCAGCTCAGAAAAATGAGCAGCGTTCTAAAAAGCTTAAGCGCCGTTTAGGTGTTCATAGACTATGGCGATTAACTAATCCTAGGTGCTACCAGGCTTACAAAAACCGTGGCCTCCACCGCTGGTCGTCTGATTAAGTTGTGATCCACATTTAAAAATGTGCTTAACTATTATTAATGGTTTCCTAAGTTATTTTGTGGATTTATTTTTGTGTGATTTATTAAGTTTTTGAATACAATTAAGTTAATTTACTATCATATGTCTTCATTAATAGGGGAATGATGAGAGACATTCTTCTTGGTTTTAGACGTTGTACTTGTCCTTTTCATTTCCCATTCTAGTCCTAAATTATTTCCAACATCTGAACACTATTGTTTAGATTTTATGTGCGTATATATCTATATAATGGCCAAATCAGGATCATAAAAAATATAGACTTTATTAACTATGTAAATTTATATATTAATTTAAAATATTAGAATGTAATTTCAGATTTTACATTTTTGGTAAATGAATAACAGAAGAAAAAAAAAATCTAAAAATGATATAATATGAGTGGTGAGTACACCAAAATTTTTAACATATTCTTTGATAAATGACATGTAGTGCTGTGTAAATTGCAAAGACAAAAGTAAATTGTTAATTTATCATCGTTATATCCTAATCCAGATGGTAGATGGTATACTTCAGCAGAAATTCAACGAAAGTAACAATAAATGGTGTCGTTTGTACTATGGAATTTTCAATGTTTATGGGTTCACTCCTTTTTATAGTCGTGTGTTCGAGTCTTGGTCTTTGTCTCTCTCTTACAATTATTAACTTATTTTTGTTGATTTACAATTATTAACTGAAGAGTTATCATTTTGGACGTTGTCTGTCTATTCTTTCCCCATAAAGAGTTACAATTATTAATGAATTTGTTATTCCTTCCTATTTTCTTTTGTCAACAAATTCGTCGAAACCACTATGTTTTTTTGTAATGATCCATCTGAGGAAAATTCTCACTTATTATAAAATGACATTAATATCATTTTTTAAGCTAGTTATCTTTAATTATTTTTTAATGGCTTATATGTAATTAAATATATATTAAAAGTTTTATTCAAAAAAGTTTATCCTCTTACTTATTTGTTTTTTGGTCGAAGTTATCTTTTTATTATAGGAGATTTTCCATAGTAAAAAAAAATTCAACAATAAAAAAGAAAATTCCTTCAAATAGCATGAAAATAGATTTTATGGACACATATACCACACACGCTAAATAGTTTCATAAATACCATTACTTTTAACCCTCGTCTAACATATTAACCCTCGTCTAACTGAAGAGAAAAAAAATTATAATTATTGGAGATCTCGATCTATGATTGTCGTATATTGAAAAAGTTTAAACCACTCAAAATTGATTTCAGTGATTTGGTCATCATCGTGTTAAATTACTTTTACTATTGGATCATCGATTTAAATCACTGGAAATGAAATTGATTTGAGAAATTGTTTCTAGAGTATCCATCACAAACAACTCCGTCATCGTCTCCGATCATATACCTCCGTCCTCGTCTCCGATCATATACCTCCGTCCTCGTCTCCGATCATATACGATTCCGTCATCGTCTCCGATTTCGTTTCCGATCACAAACTAAATAATTGGATCGTCTCATCTCTGATCTCGTCTCCTCTGACATCACCACATACATCTTCGTATTCTTAGCTTTACATCGTTTTTTATATCGTCTCTTTATCCGCCTGTGAAGTTTCAGATGTTCAAGTGCTGATTCAAGTCTACGAAAACACCAACAATGGTCGAGACTCGAGAGGATGGTGTTAAAGGAACAAATGAGAAAATAGCGTGACAGGTGTGCTTGTGCATTGTATTCACTTTGTTTATCTTCTGTGAATTTTAATGATTTTGATATTGAATATTGAATTGAATTTATGCTTACAATCGAGCATTATGTAAGAGTTTTAACTACGTGTGTGCCTCATAAATCATTTTGGTGTTCGTTGAATCTATTAAATTGTGTTGGCTATCATTACGAGATTCTTTTACTTAAAATCACACACATTTGGACAAGAAAATGATCATGATGTTGAAAGCATGAGCTTTCATGATGTATGGATCATCTTGATAAACAAGGATGGTGTTTGATTGAATAAATGATGATTTGTTGATTTTTAGTGTTCATCAATGATGCTTATGAAGTGTTTGCTCTCTGGTGTGGATCAACTTTCCTTTTGCTTTGTAAGTTTATTACATAGATAGCAACATTTCTATTATTAAACCTGATTTATCATACCAAAACTTATTCTAGAGAATTGAGGAGGACGAAAAAAACAGTGGTGATTCTTAGTCTTAGAACGTGAATGATTCCCATGAAGTGACCCGAAAAAGAGACAAATTGCTGAAGAAGTAAAGCTTGTAGGTGACTACCAAAGTAATTAGCTAATAAGAATCTTATCCAATAATTTGTTTTAAAGAAAAAAAGAATCTGATCCAGTTTTGCATAATTTGTACATTTCTTATTTATTGACAATTTAGGAAGGTCTTCCTAAATATTCATGAAGGTCGTCCTAAATATTTTGGAAGCCTTTATAAATTTAGGAAGGTTTTTTGAAATTTCAGAAATGATTCATAATATTTTAGGAAGACATTCCTAAATCGAAGATAACTCTTCCTAAATGTTTGTCATATTGAAATGTATGTTATATCGTGTCGTTATTTATGTTTTTGTATGGGCTTACTGATCAATAACTAGGGTTTATCATTTTCTCATTTAGGTTAGTAACTAGTCGTTTCAAAATTATAATTGTGGGTTTGGGGTCAGCGTTTGCAATTTAGGAAGGATTTACTAGTATTTAAAAAGGTTTTAATATTATTTAGGAAGGTTTTACCAAAAATATATAAATAGTTTAAAGCTCTTTTATTTGTTTTATTTAATACTCTTGCAAAGATTAGGTTTTATTTTTATTTTTAGTAAGAATTTCATTTATCCATGTGTTTATCTTTTTGTAACTTCATTGATATTGTAACGCCCGTGTTCCGGATTTGGAATTAATTCGGGGTTTTACGGTGTAATTCTCTAGAAAATTAATCCAACAAATTAATTCAGGGTTGAATTAGTGAGTTTTGGATTTATTTCGGGGGTGTAATAAGTCGAATCGGAAGTTTGGTCTCTATTCGAAAAGTGGTGAAAGTCAAGGGACTTGAGTGCAATTTTTTCAAGACTTTATTTAATTAAAGAACTCTTCTTCTTCTTCTCTTCTTTCTGGTGTCGGCAGAACCTGCAAAAAAAAAAAAGAGAGAGGAGAAAGAGATAGAGAGGATTTTGGGTGACCAAAAGAGGAAGAGGGGAATCAGAGCAAAAACATCAGAGTTTGGTAGAGAGGAGGATCGACCAGGAAAATCGTCTTCTTTTCTTACGAAATTTGGTGGAGTTGTAGGTAAGCCTTAG
>OVAY01002442.1:0-17773 GCA_900406395.1 Kernera saxatilis | reverse complement strand
TTTCTTAGATTTATCTTTATGATAATATCAAATACTTTTTTATAACACTATCGAGGATAACTTAATAATTTTCACATATATTGGACGGGGCTTGGGCTAATAAAAATTAGAAATTTATTAAATTATCCTTGTTAGCATTCTACTTATTATTTAAAATATTATGATTGGTTAAATTTAATAACATGTCCCTTAAGCTAACCAAAAATATTTCCAGATATGTTTCGTCCAGTCCTTAATCTTTTTTTTTTTATATGTTAAAGATTAATAATGATGATAGATGCAGAGGAACGTGAGGTTATATCTGGTTGCTGAGATAATTGTTGTGGTAATCATTGTTTTAATTACGATTTTGGCATGTGAAAGTGCTTCTTCTAAACACATTCATTGGTATTACTTGAGTTGTCTTCTGCATTTTGATGTACATAACTCATACTTTATGCTTTGTATTTCAAAAATTTTACTCCGAAGATGAAAATGGGCAGGAAATATAGCTTGAGAGATGGAATTTACATCTATTGTGAACTCTTAAATATAAATATTTTTTGAATGTTTAAATATTCCGATTTAGCGGGTAATATTCTTATGGGTTCTTTGATGAAGAGGGGAGTTTGAGCAACTTGATTATGTACAATTAATCGGTAATGAGATATTTTATGGTTAAAAATTACTCATTCTAAAAGGATGATTATTAACTTATAGAACGTGTGAAAAAGTTCGATGCAATTCTAATAGTAATAATCACGCTAAAAAAGTAAGAGATGACTATTCGACATTTCAATGTTACTGATCAAACCAATGTATTTTACAACCCATTTGGTTAATATTTATTTATCATGAATTTAATAAGGTTAAAAATTAAACATTCTAAAAAGATGACTGTTAACTTAGAATGATAGTGCCAACACCGTTTTAGATGTTTAGAAGCTCAATCATATAAGCAATGTTATTGTTTATCTTTTGGCAGGTTCTCGGGTGGTCCTCTATGATTTGTATTCTATTGTATGTGTGAACCCTACTATAGTTCCTGATTACATAGCGTTTATGATAACGCTATTATACTGATAATATAGCGCTTTTTGAGAGCTAAGAATGTGAACTTTTCATGTAGTGTGATTAATGATTGATGATTGATGAATGATTAGTGATTAGTGATCGATTACTGATGATTGATGAAGATGTAGAGGAACGTGAGGTTCTATTTTTTTGCTGAGACCATTGATGTGACCGCCATTGTTTTGCTTACATTTTTCGCTTATGAAACTAATGCTTCGAAACACCAGTTTGTTGGTATTAGTTGCATTGTTTTCAGCATTATCATGTACGAAACTCCTGCACTTGTTATCATAAGCTCTCTCACTCTCTGGATAAATAATTGAAGTATTTGTTATTAAATATGAGTTTTCAGTTTTAATTAATTGGTTTTTTGGGTAAAACAACAGAGAACAGTGGCGGTAGCGACCCGGACCTAGCAGTGTGTTCAGATGGGTTGATTTTTTAAATATGTATAAATTTGATTGGTATATATACTCCAAGAAATCTTGTCAAACTTTCGATGTGAGACTTTTACATTTTCAGTTTAGCGATTGATTTACAACAAATTGATTAAAAATATTAAAAAATAATCGTTGTAAATTTGTTATTAATTAACAAACTTACAACGAAATGTTTAAAAAAAAATTAAATAATAATCGTCGCAAATTCGTTGTAAATTAACAACGAATTCTTGATTTGAGGTTTAGGGTATATGGTACAATGTTTGTACAAATCAATATTTACGATGAATTTACAATGAATCGTTGCAAATCCATCGTAATAGAGAATATTTTTTTTTTGGATTTGAGGTTTAGAGTTTAGAATTTTTTTCAACATTGCTACGTATTTGCGAGGAATCCTTGCAAATTCGTTGTAAATCCATCACTTTTTATAATATATGAACTTCAAAATACATGTTTAAGGTATATAAAATGTATAAGATAAGTTCATTAACCGGTTTTGGTGTTACTTGTGTTATCTTCGGCATTTTGATGTACGGAACTCATACTTTATGCTTTGTATTTCAAAATTTTTACTCCGAAGGTGAAAATCGGCAGGGAAAATAGCTTGAGAGATGGAATTTACATCTATTGTGAACTCTTAAATATAAATATTTTTTGAATGTTTAAATATTCCGTATTAGCGGGTAATATTCTTATGGGCTCTTTGATGAAGAGGGGGGTTTGAGCAACTTGATTATGTACAATTACTCGGTAATGAGATATTTTATGGTTAAAATTTACTCATTCTAAAAAGATGATGATTATTAACTTATAAAACGTGCGAAAAAAGTTCAATGCAATTTTAATAGTAATAATCACGCTAAAAAAATAAGAGATGACTATTTACTTAACCATCTCCTTGTTAGCACCATTAGTGGCATCGGTTTTGTGATCGAAGCTATTTACTTAATCATCTTCTTAATCTACTGCGGTAGTGAGAAAATTTTCCAGGTACATTTTCTTAGTCTTTTTGAATATGAATAATAAATAATGAATAGTGAATAATGAATAGTGAATAGTGAATGGGGAATAGGGAATAGGGAATGGGAAATGGGGAATAGGGAATGGAGAATGGGGAATAGGGAATAGGGAATGGAGAATAGGGAATAGGGAATAGGGATTGGTGATTGATTAGTGATGATTGATTGCAGAGGATTGTGGGGTTCTATTTGCTTGCTCAGGCCATTGCTGTGACGGTCATTGTTCTTCTTACATTTTTCGCTTTTGAAACCAATGCATCGAAACACCGCTTTGTGGGTATTTGTTGCCTTGTTTTCAGCATTATCATGTACGAAACTCCTAGACTTGTTATCGTAAGCTCTCTCACCCTATTGGAGTATTTATTATTAAATATGAATTTTCAGTTTTAATTAATTGGGTTTTTGGTTGAAACAACAGTGAACAGTGGTGAAGACGAAGAACCTCGAGTACATGTCATTTTGGTTATCTTTCTTTGGTTTCATAAACGCTGGGATATGGATTGCTTAGTCGTTGATCTACAAAATCGATCTTTATGTTCTTGTAAGTTTTTTTGTTTTCTCATATTTTTTCTTTTAAATTAACAGAATGATTTGATTGGTTTGTGTGTTTTTCTTTTTCAGATAAGCAATGTGTTAAAGCTAATCTTTTGGCAGGGTTTCAGGTGGTCCTATATGCTTTGTAGTTTGTATCCTACTCCAAATGTGGTGAAAAGGGGCAAGGTGAAACGGGCCAAGAGGAAAATAGCTTGAGTTTGAGAGATCTATTGTGAACTCTTTAATATATTATTATGAATGTTTAAAATATTGATAGTTTATTTATTGACAATGATGTAAATATTAAGAGAAAAATTGGGTTATTTGTTTTTTTTTTTCCGAAAAATTAGAGTCATTCTAGTAAATCTGTCAATCGAAAATCATTCCAATAATAACATCTACAATTTGAATCATTCTAAGTAATTTTCCTTTATTTATTAGCGAATTTTCCATTTAAATTTTTTTAGAATGTTATCTTTTTATGTCTAACGAGTTTTTATCTTCTTGATCTCAAATTCTGTGTGTATCGGATTCTCCGTGTCTCCTATTTAGAAACGAGAGATGTGATTGAACTTTAGCAAAAAAAAACAAAATGTTCGATCGAACAAGTTAAGTTAATGTCAGTGTCAAAACTAGAAAAAAAGAAAAAGAAACCAATTTATTTAAAAGAGTAGGATTGTTTATTTGAGTATTTACTCCTTTCATCTTCATCTTCATTAGAAGGGGAAGCCAGCGCGAGTTCGGCCCATGCCAAAGAAGACGACCTGAGCTCTGCTGAAATGGACACACTGATTCTACTCTCTAATGTCTCACAAAGCGCCTGAACCCAAGAAGAAGAAGAAGAAGAAGGCTTATCATTCTTGTCTTCATCGTTCTGGTCCAAGTTCAAGCATTGGCTCGCCACTTCACATACCGCCTCGAGTTCCTTTTGGTTGAAATGCTTCAGCTCGGGATCCACCAAACTAGCCATCACATCTGGTCCACCAAGATACTCCTTTGCCTGCACCACAAAACCACAATTCTGGTTCAAAACTGAAAATGAACTGTCTTCCTGGTTGTGTTGCCGGATTAAAGGTCAAGACTTTGCATCCATTTGGTTTACAGAGTAGCAAAGTTTGAAACTTTTTTCCAGTTTCCAAAATGGGGTAAGAAGTTAAATGGTCAATTGTTGTTTCAAGCCAAGGATAAGAGAAAAAGCTATTCTTACCCACTTAACCAAGCAACCTCTTTCTTGGCAATAAGAAGGTCTTCCACTTACAATTTCCAGCAAAAGTATGCCAAATGAGTAGACATTCCCTTGTAAATTCAGATCTCGATGCTCCATTGCGTTGGGAAGTACACACATATCTCCTTCACTACTGATATCCCTCAAGTTCTCCTCTGATCGCACGAGAATCTTCTTCCAGCATTCAAAATCAACCAGCTGCATAGGAAAAACAAAAAGAGGATTAAGAGTATATTAGCAAAGCTTAGTTTTAACTGTATTGTCTAGGAAATAGCCGGGTTCAATGTTACTTTGGGAGTAAAATCTTCAGTGAGATACACTGCATTTGAGCTCAACTCAGAGACTGTGAATGGAGGATCCAGTTCAGTATGAAGGTACTTGAGACCACGTGCGATGCCAATAACGATTTTCATGCGCTTTGCCCACGAGACTAAACTCCCTTCCCCATCTGCACCAAACATATCATCAGCTAACTCTTCTTGTGAAAAACTGCAAAAAACAGAGCCCTAAGGAAGTTTTGATTGTATATTACAGTGAAGATGCTCGTATAGTGTCCCGTTTGATGCATACTCAAAAACAAGCATTCTTGTAAACGGTTTGATCTCCTTGCAGAATCCAAGTAATTTCCCTGCATTTTCATGGTTTAATCTAGCCAAATCCGCAACCTGAAACAATGAATGGTCACAAAATGTCAGGATTTTTACCGATGTGACTCAGTAATGACAAAAGAAGAAGAAGAAACCTCTCTCTGGAAGTACAGCTCAAGATATCCAGTCCAATCTTCTTCTTTGACGCAGAGAGAGATCACCGCGATCTCAGTCCCGCCTTTGATCGTTCCTTTGTAAACCTGACTGTCTGCACAAGAATCAATGATGTTGCTGAAGTCTTCACACGCCACTTCTAGCTCTTGTCTTGTGAATCTTGAAACATCCTTCAGCATTTCTGAATCTGCAACAAAAATCACAGTTCTCTGAATCTTGAAACATCCTTCAGCATTTTTGTAATTGAAATCTTTAGAACTTCGAAAAGTTTCTAACCAACGTAGACTGTGAACTGCTCCTTTTCACTAGCAGATTTCTTCCAGGGAACAATGAGAGAGCGCTTTATGTTGCACAAGCTTAACGCAGAGAAAATTACAACTAGAAACAGCAAACCAACCGATGATCCCGTGACTATCTCAAAATTCAGAAGCCACATTGGTGTCGATACTCGTTTCTTCTGCTTGGCCATAATTGCAGCTAGCCAATTCAAAAATGAAAAATTAGATAAAGAAGTCGATTAATGGTGTTGATAAAGTGAAACTTATATATTCTACAAACCACATTCTGAAGAAGGCCTTTGCTCAACATCCTTGGTGTCCATGCAGTTTCCTTGAAAGCTCGTTCTACGATGATTTTTACAGACACTAAGAGATCTTATCAGATGGAAAAAAATGCATCCAAGTAGATCAAAGGGTCTTACAAGAATTACCTTGGAAGGTAATCCAAACAACTCGGAATTCTTCCATCGAAAAAGTTGTAGGAGAAATCTGCCACTTTCAATTGAGAAGACTTGCACAAACCAGTGATGGTTGCACTTGAATTTGAATCATCCCTGATGATTCAGACAAACAAAAGAACATGGATTAACATTTCGATCATAGACAATAATAAGTGTTCATCTGGTCCCCTTGAGGCTATTGGCTAAACTCACTTCTTTGATGGTATAGCAACAGGAATACTTCCTTGAAGCCTGTTCCTGTCAATGAGAAGTTCTCTAAGATACTTCAAATTTCCAATCTCTGGAGGTAACTTTCCAATTAAACCATTGGACTGAAGGTTTCTGTAGTGTAATTAAGAAAAAACCAAAAAAAAAATGGTTAACTCAGCACATTATTGGATTAGATGACATTGCGATAAAAAAGTTTATGGCTTTTAATTACATTATCATAATGTTAGACAAACTCCCAATCTCTGTTGGAACCGGTCCTGTTAGATGATTGTTTCCCAAGTCTAAGATCTTGAGTTTCTTCAACTTTCCTATCTCTTTTGGTATTGTCCCCATTAGAATATTCCCACGCAGGATCCTAAAGAAGCATTCAACACACACACACAAAAAAACCATCTAAAATTTTCCAAACACTATCCATCATCAAACTTATATATTTTCAGGTTATTTGTCAATAGAAATCAAAACCATACAGTTCTTGCAAGTAGGTTATCTGGCCAAGTTCTGGCACAAGAAACCCTCTCATCAATGTATCCGATATATTTCTGCAGAAGGTTCATGGCATGAAACAGATATCAAATCATCACAAATAAAGATAACTAATTTTTCAGATAAAGAAACAATGGATAATGCAGGAAGAGATCAAAGTTTCTTACATTTTGATAATATGATCCTTAGATGGAGAACACTTAATACCGTTCCAATCACAAGGATCCAAATTAGGGACATTCCAATTAGACATAACTAGCAAAGGGTCCTTATACATAGCTTCTTTGAATCTCCTAAGAGCTTCAACTGATACATGAACAACAAAACATCAGATACTTCTTATGATCACTCACAAGAACCTGAAACTTGAGTTTCAACTTCCTAGAACCAACTCAAATTCAAAGCAAATTCTTCAAATTGACTCGGATACTAATGAAGAAGTGTTAACAGAGGCTAAAACACTAAAGTTCTGAGACTTTCTCAGCATCCAAACTGGCGATAGAAACAAAGAAAATGGAGAAGTCATATACCTTCTTTAGAGGCAAAGGCGTCACAGGAAACAAAGAGGAACCCTAGAACAATACTCACAAGAGAAAGCTGCATAGTTGAAGATAAGTAAAAAAAACTCTTCTTTTTTTCCACCTTCCCAAAGATTCCTTCAAATGTTAGCTCATTGAAGGAAGTAAAACCAAGAATTTCTCACTGAGTAGTCACCACAAAGACCCAGAAATTTAACAACAAAGACGAGAGCTTAACTCGAGAATACTTTGTAATTTGAAATGTTTCATTAAAGTGCAGAACGAGATTTAGCAGAAAAAAAACAAAAAAGGAAAATGCTTTAAATAATAATCTGGGTATTTAGCTAAAACCCAACAAAGGAAAATGAAGTTTCTTTGTCAGTAACAGAGACGATGACGAAAGAGAGAGAGCGAGAGACTTGGATTCAAAGACAATTGTGCTTTTTTAACTTTTTCTTTAGAAAAGAAGGATAATTATTTATTTAATTTTTTGGCCCTATAACTTTTGACGAAAATTACACTTAATTAGCAATAGATTGCAATTTTCTATGTAATGAAATAATTATTTTTATATTTCTTTCCCATATAATGCATGTTTTACAGTAATAAATTTAATTGGAAGCCAAAAATAAACAAATATATTTAATTGTAAAGTATATTTTGTCTTCCAAGGACAAGTGTATGAACATGCATCATCTTCGAAACTTCCAAAGTCAATGTATTTTTACCTGCTCTAACTGAGAAAGAGGAACAAAATATTTTTATTACATGATAACTCAGATATGTTTCCAATTAAATTTATAAGTATTGATCGGAATTTACATTTTAGTGGTTTGTATTAGTGTTGATATCATATTATAATCTACAGTTAAATTTATTAATGTGCGTATAAAATTGTAGACGACAAAAATAATAATTATGAATGTCAGTTCAATATTTAAAATTGATAAAAAATGTCACTAAATCAACTGATAAAAAATCTCGAGTTTTAGTTTCAAATAACTCCGATTTGAGCTCATGATCTCTAATAATTTAAATTACATGATAAAACATATTCTTCTTTGTTTCCCTTTTTTATTTTTTATTTTATTTTTGTTTTTAATAAATAATTTCGTTTTTTTAATCATTCAATTTAACAAAGTAAATTAGGATTCGCATCTAAAAGGGTCCTACTATTAGTACTATAACTAATCTGCATTTTTTTCTTTCTAATTACTATAGATTTTTGTGCTGTAGATTACATTTTATGGTTGTTTCGAATATGTTTGTTATTTTTATAGGTAGATCTCTAAACAATTAAACGATAATATTAGGTAGGTTATAGTGGAAGTAATGTATGATTGCACACAAAAAATATACATAAACTCGTCACTTTTCGAAAAGTAATCTGCAACTTTTTATTATACTTCCTAAACAAAAATTTACACAATCATCTTTTGGATAATGTGTACAGCTCTTAATTACATTTTACAAAATTAATACCTAGCTCAAAAAATGGACTCAAATAATGGGCTTTTTAGTATTTGACCCATTTAGCTCGGCTCATCAAATCGTTAATTACATATGTGAAGTCAACGCTCTTTACACAGAGTCAAAATGTACAATTAGGCTACTTCTCTGTTCACTTCTGGATTTAGGGTTCTTAGGGTTTAAGATTTGGAACGCACCCAATCAAAGACAGAATCGATTGCGTTAATGGCGATGGGGTTTCTTCGTCTTCATCGAAATCGTTTAGAGAAAGGTAAATTTGAAATTGCTCTCTCCTTTAGCCGCGTTTTGAGTCTCAGTTTCTGGGTACGAGCTTTTTGTGATTACAGAGAGATTTTGAGAAATGGTCTTCACTCTCTTCAGTTTAATGAGGCTTTGGATTTATTTACTCACATGGTTGAGTCTCGTCCTCGTCCTTCCATTGTCGATTTCACTAGATTATTGACTTCCATTGCCAAAATGAAGAAGTTTGAGGTTGTGATCAGTCTCTGCGAGCATCTTCAAATGATGGGAATTTCACATGATCTCTATACTTGCAATCTTTTAATGAACTGTTTCTGCCATTCTTCTCAGCCTTCTCTTGCTTCATCTTTTCTTGGGAAGATGATGAAACTTGGTTTTGAGCCTGATGTTGTCACTTTTACTTCTCTGATCAATGGACTCTGTCTCGGGAATAGAATTGATGATGCGATGAAGATGGTTAATCGGATGGTGGAAATGGGAATTAGACCTGATGTTGTAATGTACACTACAATCATTGAGAGTCTTTGCAAAAACGGACATGTGGATGATGCTTTGAAGCTTTTCAACCAAATGGAAAACAATGGGATTAAACCGGATGTTGTTACCTACACCTCTCTCGTAAACGGTCTTTGTAACTCCTGTAGATGGAGCGACGCAGCTTCATTGCTGAGCGATATGATGAAAAGGAAAATCAGCCCTGATGTAATCACTTTCAATGCATTGATCGATGCGTTTGTGAAAGAAGGATTGCTTTTGGAGGCTAGAGAATTCTACAATGAGATGATTCATATGTCTATAGCTCCTAATATTTTCACTTACACTTCATTGATCAATGGGCTTTGCATGGAAGGCCGTGTAGATGAGGCCAAAGAAATGTTTTCTTTGATGGAAGCCAAGGGTTGCTATCCAGATGTGGTGGCTTATACTTCTCTCATAAATGGGTTTTGCAAATCGAAAAAGGCAGAGGATGCGCTGAAAATCTTCTACCGGATGTCCCAAAAAGGATTAATTGGAAACACAATCACTTATACTACTCTTATCCAAGGTTTTTGTCAAGTGGGCAAAGCTAATGTTGCCCAAGAAGTTTTTAGTCAGATGGTTTCTCGTGGCGTGCCTCCCAATATTAGGACCTACAACGTTTTGCTACATGGTCTATGTTATAACGGGAAGCTAAAGAAAGCGTTGATGATATATGAGGATATGCAAAAGAGAGGCATGGATATTAGTATTATAACGTATACTATCATCATTCAAGGGATGTGCAAAGCTGGTAAACTGAAAGATGCTGTTGATTTGTTTTGTAGCCTCCCTTCCAAAGGAATGAAGCCTAATGTTGTAACATACACTACAATGATATCAGGATTGTTTAGGCAAGGATTAAAACGTGACGCTCATGTATTGTATAGGAGGATGAAAGAAGATGGGGTTTTACCAAATGAAGGCATGTATAATTAGGTGACACAACGGCTGAACTGATCATAGTATTGAGGAGAGTTGAGGGTTCTCTGATGATGCTGCTACTCACAGAAAATGATGGTGCAGTTGGTGATGGGACATATAACATGTTGTATCTTTGATAAGCATATGTTGCATATGTGTGTGTAAGATGATACATTCTGAGTTGGTTCCTGATTATTTCACATTTGCATCTTTGATTCTGGTTTGTTCGAGAAGAAAGGATTTGGATGCTGGTTTTCAGGGTTTCAAGGAGATGCCTCAGATAAGTTCCTGTAGAGATGAAGTTTCATACACCCAACATATTACATGGTTTTTGTGAAGCAACGAGGATTTGATGAAGCTGTGAGCTTGTTTATACATACTCTACATTGGTAAGAAGAATGTGGACAAAACAATGAGGCTTCTTAACGAGATGCTAACCCGCAATTTGGTTTTAGATCTTGTATGTTACAAATTCATAAATTGTTGAACAGTGTAGATAGTGCAATATAGATTGCTTTCTTTTATCAACCAATCCACTTTCTGTAACCTGTTGATACTGGATGCTAAGGCATGCCAATTTTAACAAAACATTTGTATTCTTTTGTCCTCTTCTAATCAAAAATCAAAGTCTAAAAAGACAAAGATGTTCTTTTATTATTAAACAGGAAACATCTATCCATGATTACTACTCTCTGTGTGTTTAGTGTCCACTGAGAAATAATGTTTAGTGAAAATTTGGACATTTGAGTCACTCCAAAAATAGTTTGTGTCTCGATTTATGATATTCAATAATTATAAGTAGTGTACTACAGTTATTTAACTATATTAAACGACGTCGTTGTAAAGTTTGAACGTTTGACTTTATAAAGCTTTTAATCGTCGTCAAAAATCGTTTCTCTGATTTGCGTCGTTCTTCTTCTTCTTCCATGGCGCTGAAATTTCACCAGCAGATCATATCAGACCTTCTCGAGGACTCTAATGGCGGACTAGTAATCCTCTCATCTGGTCTCTCCCTCGCTAAACTAATCGCTTCTCTCCTCATCCTTCACTCTCCGTCGCAAGGAACCTTACTTCTCCTCCTCTCTCCCGCCGCTCAATCCCTGAAATCCAGAATCATCCATTGCATCTCCTCCCTTGATTCTCCTCCCCCGACGGAGATCACCGCAGATCTTCCGGCGAATCAGCGTTACTCGCTCTACTCCTCCGGCAGTCCTTTCTTCATCACGCCGCGGATTCTCATCGTCGATCTCCTCACTCAACGGATTCCAGTTTCTTCACTTGCCGGTATCTTCATCCTAAACGCTCATTCGCTTTCCGAAACCTCCACTGAAGCCTTCATCGTGCGAATTGTCAAAACCCTAAATGGCTCCGCTTATATACGCGCTTTTTCCGATAAACCGCAAGCTATGGTATCTGGTTTCGCCAAGACTGAACGCACCATGCGTGCTCTCTTCCTCCGCCGGCTCCACCTATGGCCCAGGTTTGGCAAATTGAACTTAAATTTCTTGAAAAAAAAAAACAGTGTTGGTTGGATCATTACGAAGCCATTAGTGTTGAATTGTTATCAAGGGTTTCTTCTGGATCAGGTTTCAGTTGGATGTATCTCAGGAGTTAGAGCGAGAACCGCCTGATGTTGTGGATATAAGGGTTTCGATGTCCAATTATATGGTGGGAATACAGAAAGCAATCATTGAAGTTATGGACGCTTGCCTCAAGGAGATGAGGAAGACTAATAAGGTCGATGTGGATGATTTGACTGTAGAGAGTGGTTTGTTCAAGTCCTTTGATGAGATTGTGAGGAGGCAGCTTGACCCAATTTGGCATACTCTGGGGAAAAGGACCAAACAGCTTGTTTCTGATTTGAAGACTTTAAGGAAGTTGCTTGACTATCTTGTTAGGTAATTGCTCTCTCTTTATCTATACATCAGTATTGTGCTTATGCAAAGTCATTTGCGTTTGGGTACAGTGAGCAATTCTCTTCTTCTTTTTTAGATATAGCTTCAAGTTGGGTGTTCTGCAGTTTCTAACAGCAATTTTCTGTTATGTTTATGGATTTCTGGGTAGGTATGATGCTGTGAGTTTTCTGAAGTTCTTGGATACACTCAGGGTATCAGAGAGCTATCGATCTGTTTGGTTATTTGCAGAGTCCAGCTATAAAATATTTGATTTTGCAAAGAAACGAGTGTATCGTCTCATGAAGGCAAGTGACGTCAAGTCAAAAGAACATGTTAAGAATACAAGTAGTAAAAAGAGAAAGTTAAAGGGCGATAATGCCAGTGTAGAAGCAGGTAAAGAGCCTTGATCTACATGGTTGTATCTTGGATCTAGTGACTTTCATGTTATACGTATTCTAATTATTTTTCTGATAAATGGACCTTAATCAGTTGGTGGTGAAACGGCTACAAATGTGGCTACTGGCGTTGTTCTTGAAGAAATTCTAGAAGAGGCGCCAAAATGGAAAGTCTTACGTGTGAGTGACTGAGTGAGTTTCAGTTTCAATACCGTTTCTCTGTTACAGTTGATTTGGTGATGGAAATTGTTTCAGCTAGTGACCATATTTGTCCTTTGTTTTCGACGTCTTTGATTAAACCCCCACAGTCTGTGACTGACATACACGTGTTCACTACTTAGGCGTAGGAAATCGCTTTGAACCTAATGGTGTGCCCATGATTGATACAGGAAATTTTAGAAGAGACACAAGAAGAAAGACAAAAGCAGACTCTTTCTGAGGAAGACAACAGTGATAACAATGGAATAGTTCTTGTGGCTTGCAAAGATGAACGTTCCTGCATGCAGCTTGAAGATTGCATCACAAACAGTCCAAAGAAGGTATACTCAGATAACTACAGTTTTTTTTTTTTTTTACTTCATGCGTTGACAACCGATAAGAACACTGTCCCTAGTTACTCCACACGAATCTTCACAAATCTGTAGTATACTTGTGCAGGTAATGCGAGAAGAATGGGACATGTACCTGCTGAGCAAAATTGAGCTCCGCAGTGTGCAGACACCACAAAAGAAGAAACAAAAGACTCCCAAGGGTTTTGGGATTCTTGATGGAGTAGTTCCGTTAACTACAATTCAGAACTCGGAGGGTAGCAGTGTTTGCAGACAAGAACATGAAGCTCTTATGGCTGCTGCGTCTTCTATTCGAAAGCTAGGAAAGACAACGGATATGGCTTCTGGAAGTAATAATCCAGAGGCTCAAGTCGATAAGGCTTCCAGTACCAAAGGAAAGGCTAAAAAGGAATCATCAAGTCTTCGGAGATCAATAAGAAGTTGCAATAGGAAAACGACGAACAGTGAACCTGAAATCTTAACAGGCTCAGAAAATGAAGAAAAGGCTAGTGAAGCTAGCACATCAGCCCCTCGAGTAGCCAATGCTGATCACCCCAACGGTGCTAAGAAGCTACCGCCTGTGCATTTCTATGCCTTAGAAAGTGATCAGCCGATACTAGATATCTTGAAACCCTCTGTGATCATTGTCTACCACCCTGACATGGGTTTCGTCAGAGAAATTGAGGTGTACAAAGCAGAGAACCCTCTGAGAAAGCTGAAAGTTTATTTTCTTTTCTACGATGAGTCCACAGAAGTACAGAAGTTTGAAGCAAGTATACGCCGGGAAAATGGAGCGTTTGAATCATTGATCAGGCAGAAGTCTATGATGATGATCCCCATCGATCAGGTTTGAAACTCAAGTCCCAACATTTCATATTAAACAAAGCCTTTGTGAGGTTTTCATTTCTTGCGTGAAAGTTTACAACTTGATATGAGGATACATTAGAACAACTCAGTTAATGGTAAATTTATGCTAAAAATAATTTTTTATCAAATTGAATCAGATCAAGTAGATGAAACTCTCAACCGGAATTTGCGTTATGCTCTTATCTTCGACCCTGGATTCATTTTTCTTCTTGCATTTTTCTTATTTATTCTGTGCCATGACTTGGAATCAGGATGGGCTTTGTATGGGGTCGAATTCATCTACAGATTTTCCAGCTTCAAGTACTCAAAACTCATTAACCCGAAAAGCAGGTGGAAGAAAGGAAATCGAGAAAGAAACGCAGGTTCGTTTCTCTTACTGATCTGAGACTAACCCGATTTGGGAAAAGCTTTTACTTAAGAAATTTAGTTGGTTTTTTAATCACCAGGTAATAGTTGACATGAGGGAGTTCATGAGCAGCCTACCAAATGTTCTTCACCAGAAAGGCATGAAGATAATACCAGTTACTCTAGAGGTTGGCGACTATATCCTTTCGCCTTCAATATGCGTGGAAAGAAAAAGCATCCAGGATCTTTTCCAGAGCTTCACATCAGGTCGTTTATTCCACCAAGTCGAAATGATGTCCCGTTATTACAGAATACCAGTTCTTCTCATTGAGTTCTCTCAAGACAAAAGCTTCTCCTTTCAGGTATCCTCTCAGATTCCAATCTTCACAGTCAAAACATATGCATTTTCTCCTATCTTTATCATGTTTTGATCTGTTCTTCGTTGAGTTTGGATCGATTCTTTTTCTGTTTGCAGTCTGCAAGTGATATATCAGATGACGTGACTCCATATAACATCATATCGAAATTATCATTGCTAGTTCTGCATTTTCCTCGGTTACGGATATTATGGTCTCGAAGTCTACATGCAACCGCAGAAATCTTCACCACCTTAAAATCCAACCAAGACGAACCTGATGAGACCCGAGCAGTAAGAGTTGGTGTGCCTTCAGAAGAAGGTATCATAGAAAATGACATCAGGTAAAAAAAAACTCTCTTCTTCAACTGCAAAATCAGTTTGTTTATTTACATTGGTAATATCGAATTTGACTGATCGTGATCATGTGAACAGAGCGGAGAACTATAACACATCAGCAGTAGAGTTTCTGAGAAGGCTTCCTGGAGTTTCAGACGCAAATTACAGATCGATAATGGAGAAATGTAAGAGTTTGGCTGAGCTCGCGTCTTTGCCTGTGGAGGAACTAGCAAAACTCATGGGTGGTCATAAAGTTGCTCGAAGTCTCAGAGAGTTTCTTGATGCTAAGTACCCAACTTTGCTTTAAAGAGAGGTAAATAACACTAATTAATTTAGAAGCTCAATCACACAAAGCTTGTTAGTGTTCTTTCTTGTCTATCTGTTACATTTGTTGTAGATTATAAACTAATATTCTTCCATTGATAATTGAAGGGTTTTGATTATCCTGTTGTAACAATTACTCTAGTGAGCATACTCTCTGATTGTATTAAAACTTGTTTTCGTAAATTAAACTCTTCGGTAGTTGAAGTAATGAATTTGGATAGAAATTAACCCAAAATAAATTGAGACAAAACTGAAACAGATGCAAAGATCAACAAATATTTGGTCTGAACAAAGTTTAGGACATTAACACGAAAATATCACCGGATTTGTTTTTACCGGCGATGGTCTAGGCTCATTTCGAATCATGGTTCATCATATATGACCGATTTACTGAACACATATCAATCTGTCAAAAAACTCCAAAATGTGTGATTGATAACTTTTTATTTTTTTGGATTTTTTCAAAAATTAAAAAACTTGAATCAATTTCACCAAAACAATTTGCAAGTATATTAGTGGATAATTATACATTGGAAATATGATTTTTGCTTATTTGTCGGCATATTTAAGCGATTTTACATCTAGTTTTCTTGTGTTTAAGAGAAAATTGTGATGAAAAAAAATTTGAAAAATCGTTTAAGATGGAGGCCTTAACAATATTTCTAAAAAGTGGTTTTAATACCCCTGGATAGGAATTTGAGTCAGCTTTATTTTGGCGTTGGTTTAGTCTCATTCCGAATTACGGTTCAAAATATATGATCGATTTACTGAACACATATCAATTTGTCAAAAAATCCCAAAATGTGTGATGAATAACCTTCTATTTTTTTGAGTTTTGAATCAACCTCACCAAAAATATTTGTAAGTATATTAGTGGATAATTATACAGTGGAAATATGATTTTTGCTTATTTATCGGCAGATTTAACCGATTTTACACTTTGTTTTCCTGCGTTTAGGAGAAAATTGTAAATAAAAAATTGACTGAAAGATCGTTTAAGATGGAGATTTTAATAATATTTACAAAAAGTGGATTTAATACCCTTGGATAGGAATTCGAGTCAGATTTGTCTTGACGGTGGTTTAGGCTCATTCCGAATCATGATTTAACACATATGACCGATTTACTAAACACATATCAATCTGTCAAAAAACTTCAAAATGTGTGATGGATAAGCTTCTATTTTTTTGGATTTTTTAAAAAATTCAAAAAACTTGAATCAACCTTACTAAAACTATTTGCAAGTATATTAGTGGATAATTATACATTGGAAATATATTTTTTGTTTATTTGTCGACATATTTAAGCGATTTTACACTTTGTTTTTTCGTGTTTATGAAACAATGGTGAAGAGAGAGGAGACTAAAAGATCGTTTAAGATGAAGCCTTAACAATATTTCCACAAAGTAGATTTAATACCCCTGGATAGTAATTTGAGTCAGCTTTGTTTTGGCATTGGTTTAATCTCCTCCCGAATTACGATTCAAAAGATATGACCGATTTACTAAACACATATCAATCTGTAAAAAAAAAAAACTCAAAATATGTGATTGATAACCTTCTATTTTTTTGGATTTTTTCAAAAATTCAAAAACCTTGAATCAACCTCAACAAAACTATTTGCAAGTATATTAGTGGATAATTATACATTAAAAAGATTTTTTTTGCTTATTTGTCGGCATATTTAAGCGATTTTACACTTTGTTTTCTCGCGTTTATGAGAAAATTGTGAAGAAAGAGGAGAATGAAATATCGTTTAAGATGGAGAGCTTAACAATATTTCCAAAAAGTGGATTGAATACCCCTCGATAGGAATTTGAGTCAGCTTTTTTTTGGTGTTGGTTTAATCTCTTTCCGAATTACGGTTCAAAATATAAGACGGATTTACTGAACACATATCAATCTATCAAAAAACCCAAAAAGGTGTGATGGATAGCCTTCTATTTTTGGATTTTTTCAAAAATTCAAAAACTTGAATCAATCTCATCAAAACAATATGCAAGTATAGTAGATAATTATACATTGGAAATAAGATTTTTAGCTTATTTGTGACCATATTTAAGCGATTTTACATTTTTTTCTCGCGTATAGGAGCAAATGGTAAAGAATAAGGAAACTGAAAGATCGTTTAACATGGTCGCCTTAACTATATTTCCAAAAAGATGTTTTCATACCCCTAGATAGAAAATTGAGTCACCTTTCTTTTAGCGGTGGTTTAGTCTCATTACGAATAACGGTTCAAAATATATGACGGATTTACTGAACACATATGAATCTGTAAAAAAACCCCAAAATGTGTGATGGGTAACCTTCTATTTTTTAGATTTTTTAAAAAATTCAAAAAACTTGAATCAACCTCACCAAAACAAAATTCAAGTATATTAGTGGATAATTATATATTGGAAATAAGATTTTTGCTTATTTGTCGGAATAATTAAGCGATTTTACACTTTGTTTTCTCGCGTTTAGGAGAAAATTGTGAAGAAAGAAGAGACTATTTTTCTCAAACAAACCTCCAAATAATCTATAGTGTGCTTGGATGAAAG
>OVAY01002441.1:0-17787 GCA_900406395.1 Kernera saxatilis | reverse complement strand
AAGGACAATATCAAACTGCTAATGAGTCTAAGGCACGCATGAAGCGTGGTATACATGTTGGTTCCAAAGATAAGAATCCTCGGAAAAGAAAAGGAGCATAAATTGACAATGATCATACCGAAGAAGTAAAGATTTTGAAAGATCTCCCGACGAGACATTATACATGATAAAGAAAGAAATTCAGGTACCTGAGAATAAAGAGATCTCAAATAGTTATGTCATGTCTGGAATAAAATGGAACCAGAAAGCAAATCGACGTCGATGATATTTTTGCATGCAATGTAGCAGTTGATGTTATGAATAAGAAAGAGGATCATGAACCTATTGCAAAGTGTACACAAAGTAATGATTGGCCAAAAGAGAAAGAAGCAATAGATGTATAATTAAAATCTCCTGCAGATCAGAGAAAAGTATTTGGACTAGAAGTCCATACACCTAAAGGTGTAAAAACCAGTGGAATATAAATAAGTTATATGTGAAAAGGAATAAATGTGATGAAATTGTGAGATTCAAAGCGCCCGTAGTTGCACAAGAGATTCTCACAAAGATGTATTATTGATTATGTAGAGACATACTCTCATGTGGTGGATGCAAATACTTTCATATTCCTTATCAGTCTGACAATAAGAGAATGACTTATTTATGTTAAAATGAGCCACTGGACAATGACATTTAAATGAAAATCTTTGAAGGATGTAATCCATGAAGGACTAATGATATCAGAATTATGTTCTCGAAAACTCTACTCGATCGAATTAAAAAGAAAAACATAGCATGAGGTGTAATCAAGTAAAAATATATTATACCTATGTGTATTTATCAAAAGATTATAGATTAAAAGAATCCTTAATTTGAATACTATCAAACTCCTGAAGAGTTATCGCAAATAGTATGGTGAGAAGAGTATGGGATAATAGATATTGGAAAGACAAAATTGTCTTCAGGTATCCCAAATTGAACTCATAGCGAATGAGATGTTATCTCAAAAGATCCTTGTAGGATTTAACATAAAAGTGCTCACATATATTTGGTTATGAAGTATCATACGGAAAATGTTATTTGAGTAATTTACTGATCTCTTTCATAATTGAAAGATGTGCTTTCATATGCCAAGACAGAAAACCAAAAGAGTAACTCATATGTATAAAGTGAATGTCTAGAAGATTGAATGTAAAAGAAATTTGGACCAAAAAGCCCAAATAGACCAAGAAATTATCTTCTATGTGAAAGATATGTTGTGGACCGGAAGTTCAATGACTCGAAAGATTATATGTTGAGTTTAATTTACTAAGGTTTTTCTTAANTACTAAGGCTCTTCTTATAACAATTTCCAAAAGATGGTATATATGATAAGAATGCATGTCCTGAAGATGATGCTTCTGGAAAAGGGAATATGATGATGAGCGTGGTTGTATTCTTTTTCCTTTATCATGGTTTTATCCCATTGGGTTTTTTTAGATAAAGTTTTTAATGAGGCAACAAAGAATACGCAAATGATAGACACCTAAAAATGAATGTTATAATAATAAAGATCTATCACTATTCCAAAGTTTTCATCATTCATTAATGATATCAAGAGAAACAAGGAGATGATTAAAATTAATCATCTGCAACACCCAAGAATTGCAGAAGAATGGCGATATACGTGTGCTACAGATTCGTTCAAGTGAAGATTTAGTAGACTTATTTACCAAGGCACTTCCAACTGGTACGTTCAAGAAGCTACTTCATCATAATGGATTACGTCACCTCAAAGATTTCAAGTCATGCAGTCATCAGGGGGAGTAAATACGCGATGCACTCTTTTTTCCTTAACTATGGTTTTTTCCATTGGGTTTTCCTAGTAAGGTTTTTAATGAGACAGCATCTTATGCGTTTTAGGGAGTATTTTATATGTTTGTTATGAATAATTATGTGGATGCCCATTATAAAACTCATTTTCTAGAAGGTTCTAACTTTGCTTGCATTCTAGGTTTTACTTTGTCACCAAGTAAAACTCTCTTGTTGTATCTCTATATAAAAGACCCCTTATTCATTGGAATAATACACATCAATTCCTCTATCTCTTTTCTCTATTCACAACAGTTACATATTTTTAGAACATGTTAACATATTTATCAAAACCGTATAAATATGGAGATGTATCTCAAAGTTTCTATTTAACTCGATAATTAAATTAGATATGTTTTTTTGTATTAACATATCTATATTTGTGTAAGGAAAATATTTTCTTAGTTTATCTTTAAATAGATTAGGATCCGCGTGATACGCGGATTTTTGATAATAATCAAATTTTTTTTTTTTTTTTCTGCTACTTTACTATTACTTACTTATTTATTTTCTGGTCATTTTACTTGTTACATAAAATATACACAAATTTCTTTTCTTTTTTGTTTTTTTTTTCCACTACTTTACTATTATTTACTTATTTATTTTTTTGGTCATTTTACTTTTTACATAAAACATACACAAATTTTTTTTTTTTTTAAGTTTGCTATTTTATTACTTTGACACGTGTCACAATCTAAATTAACAGTGACACATGTCGCGATCTGGTGAGTTATAATTTTGCTTACGTGTCGCGTTCTCGTCGTGCACATTCAGTTTTATATAATAAGATGTGTGTATTGATTTGTTTAACGCGTTACAAATAAATATATCTCGTTTATAGAACATATATTAAGCTAAAATATTAATTGATAGTCTTAAACCGATCTTTTCTAGTAATTCATATTATTTATCGTGCTACGTTTGCGTGTAACAACTCTCCTTCCGACTTAGTGATAGACTCAATTCTTCTGTCCAATTCAACTATCTCCGAGCTCGCTGTCAATTACTTTTCCATGCTCTTATAGCTCCATCTACACGAATCCTTTTCAACTAGCTTCGCTTCATCGTCGGCGATTCCCTTTGTTTCGCTTCAACGCCATCGGTGATTTCACTGAATCTGGTTCATAATCAAGGACAACAACTAAGAAATTTTTTTTTTTTCAGTCTCTTAAATCCAAGTCATCAAGCAGACAACAACAATAAACTGAGATAGAAACAAATGAGTTATCAATTCTGCAATTACCCGCACCCACAAACATAACCCATGAATCAGCTATCAAATAGAGCTCATGTACGAGATCAATGGATCGTAGATCTGATCTCACTTTCTTAGGAAACAAATGCCCAAGAAAATACTCTCTCCAGAGAAAGAAAACAAACACCGGCGAGAAGAGTTAAAACAAGAACAACTGTTCGAAAAAATGGCTCAATCTTGCGAAACCTCTTGGCGACGGAGGCAGATCGGTGAGAAAAGTCTCTGATGGTTTTGGTCGGACTCACCTCGATGATTTATTCAGAGTAAATTTCCAATAGAATATAGTCAATTTTTTTTTTTTTATTATGATAAAGATTCACGCTGCTTTTAAAAAAAATGGAAATCATATTGAAAATTTTGTGTGTCAGAAAATAACAATATAGCATGTTGGGTCTATATTGTTTCTTTAGGTGTGATAGGGGTAGTCAACAAAAAAAAAAAAAAAAAAAANNNNCAAAAAAAAAAAAAAAAAAAAAAAAGATTTCTCTCGAAGCTTCTCCCTTTCTAGGGTTCATCTTTCGATTCAAAATCGATCCCAAATTCCAGTAAATCTGGATAAAATCGCCATCTTTTCCTTCTCAAATCAAGATTTTAAAGTTTCTTAATGGATTCTTAGAAGGAAATTTGGAAAGCTCTGCAGGAACTCAAGATTGGTTCTGAAGGGGAAACATGTAGCGTTCATCAGGATGCTCAGCGGAAGTTTGAGAAAGACCACAAACTTTGTTTAGTGACAAAATGACTCAATTCGGAGCACCAGAATCCAGCTGGAATCAAGGTGATGATGCCAAAAGCGTGGAGTTTGGTTGGAAAGATTGAGAGCCAAATTAATGATGATGCACAGTCAATTTCTACTTTCAGAAGGAGCATCATCTTATGACGGTTCTTGAAAATGGTCCATACAACTACAGAGGTTGGATGATTGCAATCGATCGATGGAATCACCGTGGATATCCTACTTTCCTCAGACGTATACCTTTCTGGATAAGGATTCTTCATCTTCCTAATGTTTATCGCCGTCATGATATTGTGGATAGTATTGGATCTAAGTTAGGTCATGTCGAGGAAGTTTTAATCATGGAGCCCGCGATCAACCGCCAGGCTGTGGTATGGGTCAAGGTTGATTTTGATGTTGATGCTGAAATTATTATTGCTCAGAAAGTTCAAATCATGAATCATGAGGAGCCAGTAGAAATAGAGTTTCGCTATGAAGGGCTTCAAAAATTTTGCACAACCTGTGGTAGTCTTAAGCATTACTATGATGTCTGTGTGAAGTCGGTTCAGCTTCCTCAACCTGCTCACCAACTAATGCTTATAGGACATGATCTGAATGTTACAAGTCAAGAACGACTTGATGCTATTGGTGGAATTATTGCGGTCAAGGAGGTTGGTGAGAGTTCTGGCACACAACACAGCCCTCCCCTCTTGGCTGCTCCGCTGGAGGTTGTAAGTGAAAGCGGAGGTACTTCAAGCGTTCAGCTACTGTTACTCCTCTGGTAACCCATCAACATAGGGACGTGGAAATGGATACTGCCGATCAAAGTCTTAAACGAAAGATGCCTGAAACAAAGCCTGAGAGCGATCCTTCTTCCCTTAAAAAACAAAGTGGTGAAGCATCAACTGGCAAAGGTTTGGTGGTTAACCTCAAACCACCACAGCAGCCATGAGGATCTTACATTGGAATTGTCAGGGATTGGGGAACTCTCTGACAATTCCCCAACTTCAAGACATTAGGAAGTCTTCTAAACCTGATATCATGTTCCTCATAGAAACTAAAAACGGCTATAATGTTGTAAATACTCTAGCTAAAGACCTAAAGTATAAGCATAGTTTTATTTTGAGTTTTATTTTGCCAGCGGAGGGGACTAGTGGTGGTATGGCTGTCTTTTGGGATGAAACAGTGAAGCTGGATTTTGTAAGTTCCCCTTCTCTTAACAGAACCGACATGTATATTACTGATGATATAAAATCTTTTGTTTTGTCGTATATCTATGGGCATCCTATTCAGAAGCAAAGAAATGAAATGTGGAAAAAGATGATATCAATGGCTGAAGCGGGGATGACTCCAAGTAGACCTTGGTTGTTACTGGGAGACTTGAATGATATAAAATCAAACCAAGAAAAGCAAGGAGGTTCGTACAGATCTGAAAACTCCTTTATAATTTTTAGACGATTGCTATCTACTAACGGCCTACATGAGCTTAAAACGATTGGGGGTAAATTTACATGGACGGGCCAAGGGTATAAATATTCTATCAAATCTAAGATAGATAGAGCAGTTGCAAACTATGAATGGTCGGAGTTATACCCCAGAGCTTATGTTCAACTTCTCCTGTGGATTAGTTCAGATCATAGGCCTCTATTGATCCACACAGATCCAGGGAAATGGAAGAACTATGGCTTCTTTAGGTATGACAATCGATGGAGAACCAATCAGGAAGCACATAAAGTAGTTAATGATACTTGGAGTAATGCTTGCACTAACATTCCTGCGCAGACTTTTAGTAAAGCTCTAATCAGATGTCAAAGTGCTTTAGCTGAATGGAAAAGTCACCATAATCACAACGCTTAGAAGAAAATATATGAGCTAAAGCAGAAAATTCATGAAGCTTATAATTCTGATATTCTAGACTATTCTTACATTGGTATGTTGAAATCTCAGCTAAGGGTGGAATACAGATTAGAGGAGGAATACTGGAAAACCAAAAGCAGGATTCATTGGCTTCAAGTAGGAGACAGAAATACAAAATTTTTTCAGGCCAAGACTAAGCAAAGGAGGAGTTTCACTCGAATCACTACTATTCACGACGAACATGGGCAGCCTCAGGTGGAGCAAAAACATATTAAAGCAACCATAGTAAAGTATTTTCAAAAGCTTTTTACTTCAAATCAATGTGTTGTATCTGACGATTTACTAGAAGGTATTCCTGCTTCTATTACTGATGAAATTAATCAGGATCTCACTCGACCAATTACGGAAGATGAAGTCAAAGCTGCAGTGTTTTCTATCAATCTGGATAAGTCCCCTGGACTCGATGGGATGAATGCTGGATTTTACCGTTACCATTGGGCCACAATTCACACAGGTGTGTACAACTATGTTAATCTTTTCTTTGAACAAGGGTACCTAGAACCCGATATGAATCATACGCATGTATGTCTAATCCCCAAAATAGAATCGCCAACTTCTGCAAAAGATTACCGGCCAATCAGCCTAGCAAATGTTGCATATAAAATTATCTCCAAAATTTTAGCAGAAAGGCTTAAACCATGGCTGAATGATATCATATCTGAAGCACAATCTGCGTTTATCCCTGGTAGATTAATAACGGATTACATATTAATAGCCCAGGAGCTTCTCCACTCTATGCACACTCGGAATGAGTTCATCATTTTATGGCATTGAAGCTTGATATATCGAAAGCCTTTGATAAATTTGAATGGCCTTTCCTAGATATCGTTATGCAGAAGATGGGGTTTAGCTCTCTTTGGCGCAGTTGGATAATGAAGTGTGTCACAACTGCTACATACTTAATCCTTGTCAATGGCAGTCCAACCGAGAAGATAGTTCCTCAACGAGGACTCAGACAAGGTGATCCTATTTCCCCCTATCTCTATTTGATCTGCACTGAAGGCTTATCTAGATTGCCTAACACCTGTACTGAAAGGAAATTGCTTCAGGGTTTCAAAGCATCTAGAAGCGGTCCATCTATTTCTCACCTTCTCTTTGCTGATGACTCTCTTCTCTTTTTTAAGGCCACTCATACAGACTGTCAACGTTTACTCACGGTGTTGAAAACTTATCAGCAAGCTTCAGGTCAAGAAATAAATTATCAAAAATCAGCCATCACTTTCAGCAAAGGTATACCAACTGCGACTCGTAACTCTATCATGGTATTAACTGGTATACAGAAATTAGGGGGCTGTGGGCGCTATTTGGGGCTGCCGGATTATGTCGGTCGAAACAGATTTAATACGTTTTCCTATCTTGCGCAAAGAGTAAACCATAAAATGGAGAATTGGTATTCAAAACTTCTTTCACAAGCGGGAAAGGAAGTTCTGATAAAATCAGTAGCTACTGCATTACCTACATATACAATGTCATGTTTTATGCTACCTAATAAACTCATTGATAAAATTAGATCTACTATCAGAAATTTCTGGTGGTCATCATATGTAAACAAAAGAAAAATTCCTTCGGTGGCTTGGGACAAGATTACAATGGCTAAAGCGCAGGGAGGACTTGGCATACGGGATCTTAAAGCTTTTAATCTCGCTTTACTAGCTAAGCAGGGATGGAGGCTAATGGAAGCAAGGTCGTCACTTTTGGCACAAGTATATCAAGCTAAGTACTATCGTAACTCTACTTTTTTGGAAGCTAAGAGTTATACAAATTCCAGTTATGCCTGGAAGAGTATTATACAAAGCCAGCCTCTCCTTAAATCAGGAGTTAGATGGATGGTAGGAAATGGAAAGAATATTAGAGTTTGGAAGGATAATTGGCTACCTTTGAATCCCTCTAGACCAGCTTGTAGTTCAGGACCTCAGACTAATCCTGAACTAAAGGTACATGATTTAATGATCCCGGTACAACAGAATGGGATGTGTGTCAGCTTCGGCTGCTGGTTGCTGGAGATGATATCTCACATATCCAACAAATTCGCCCTAGCATTACTAATGTAAGTGATCACCTTGCTTGGCTTCATACGAAACATGGCGCATATACCGTTAAATCAGGATACTATATTCAAAGAAACCTTCTAACTCCAAGTTCAACTCAGCCTCTCCAGGAGCATAATTCGAACTATGATATACAGATGATCTACAAGGCTATTTGGCAGCTAGATATTCCTCCTAAGCTCAAGAATTTTTGTGGCGAATAGTACATAATAGTCTCCCAGTAGCATATGCTTTAAATAGGAGAGGATGCAAAGTTGATTATCTGTGCCAAATCTGTGGCGAAGCAAGCGAATCCCTAAATCACCTGTTTTTCCAATGCAGATTTGCTCAGGAGATTTGGGAGCTGGCACCATTATGGCATCCCTCAGGTACATTGTTGAACTCCCAAACTCTGCATCAGAACCTCTCTCACATGATATTCAATCCTCAAAAGAACACTTTGTTTGCATTTATTGGATGGAGGATTTGGAAAATGAGAAATGCTTTACTTTTTGAAAATAAGAAAGAATTCATTCCACAGCTTATAAGTAAAAGCCATTATGGACAAATCATTATGGGAGCAATCACAGAGTAAAGAAAGGGAGAGTTCTCAGCAACCTGCCAGTACACAGAATAAGCCTATGCCATGTCCACTAGACGCGCTAAGGGGGTGCAGTCATTACTCTTGTCTGGTGGATGCATCATGGCTTTCCTCTGAAGTCCAATAAGAAAATTGATTATACCATAATTATAAGACAAAACCATGTAAAACTCATACAAAAGCAAAAACAATAACTAATATATATGAGAGAACAAAAAAATCTAAAAAGTAATTTATAAATATGTTGTCAATGCATTTTTAACAAAATTATCCTCACAAACTACACACGACAACTTCAGACGTAGACTCAAACGAAGTCTACCTTTATGGACTTTACACGAAATCTACAAAAGAAGACTTTATTTTAGCTTTTGGAGGCCTCCTCGGATTTTTTCAAATTGATTCGGATTTTTCCACTTTTGCCTCGATCGTTCGTCTTAAAATGTTGGTTTTGTTGAGGAATCATGAAGCTTAGATCATTTGGAGCGAATTTGTTGGTGAAGCTTTCATTTGAATCTTTGGGGGCCTCCTCGAATTTTTTCAAATCGGCTCAGATTTTTCCCCTTTTGCCTTGACTATTTGTCTTAAAATATTGGTTGTATTGATGAATTTTGAAGCTCGAATCATATGGAGCGAATTTGTTGGTGAAGCCTTCATTTGAGTCTTTATGGGTGGTCTGATGCTTTTATGTGAAGCAGAAATCTGCAAAAATGAGCTAGAAGTATTATTTAACAAAAAAAATGAGTCAACCATTATTATAAGACATTAGCATGTCAAACTCATACAGAGACGAAAAAAAAATGACTAACCCACATGAGAGAACAAGAAAATCTAAAAAATCATTTATAGGTAAGGGGTTTTTAAAAAATTTATAATACATACTTTTTATGCAGTCTGCTAAGCAGATTTTACCTGAAGTCTATAAAAATGAGCTCGAAGCCTAATCTAATAGGAAATTTGATTATGCCTTAATTATAAGACAACCCTATCAAACTTATACAGAGGTAAAATCAATAACTAAGGTACATGATAGAACAAAAAAATCTAAAAAATCATTTATAAATATGTTGTAAATGCATTTTAACAAAATTATCAACACACACTATCCATGAAGACTTCCGAATCAGACTGCCACCATAGTCTACTCGTTTGGACTTTACACGAAGTCTACCCATGTATAACTTACACTAAAAATAACAACCTTGAGATAGCTAAGTCATAGATTCTCGGGTTGAGATTTGCGACCGTAGAAGAGTATCAGCAATTAATCAGCGCCTGAACATCTCATCTTTGTTGTTATTACTTGAAGATATACAGTTGCGATCCAGTACTTTAATACGTCACACAATAACATCGATGAATCAAAAAGTAGGTTTCTCAAGTATAAATTTACTTGCAATCCACAAAACCCCATAATTGACTTGACTAAAACCAAAAGTATAAGAAAGAGGAAATAATCATATCCTCGCTTTCCAGACTGAGTTTCATTGCAATGTAATTCTAGATAGATATATGAAAATGCATGTTACCATTCTTGTGAAGGTCAACAAGCAAAGAATAATCAAATATTGAAAGGAAAAATGTATCGACTAATTTCAAAGAGATGAAGTAAACATACTTAACCCTCAAATAATGACTCGAATTTGTGGTATTGGTGCATTGGTATCCCTAAAAGACAAGCAATGTCATGTTATTAATATAAGCATACATTTAAGCAAGTTCATAGAGGAAAAGATAAAAGATAAAAAGCTGAAAAAATATTAAAGTTTGAATGATTATTAAAAGCGGGTTCGTTTCCAATAGCAGAAGGTTAAGTTGTATTTTGCTCTACTAGATCAACTCTTTTTGTTTTACCCCTCTCTTTAGAAGCACGAGAAGAGTCAAACAAAAAGAGTTGATCTACTAAATCAAAATACAACTTCATTTGCTGCTACTGGAAAAAAAGATAAGCCAACATGGTTTAAATTACTCGCTTTTAATAATCAATAAAACTTCAATATTTCTCAGCTTTTTACCTTTTCTTTTTTCCTATGTTGACTCTCTTAAATCTATCTTATATTAATAAAGATTGTCTTTCAGATCTACCAATGCACTATTGCCACAATTCCACAGTAGTTACTTGAGAGTTAAGTATGTTCACTTTATCTCTTTAAAATTAGTCAATATACTTTTTTTTCTTTTCAATTGTTTGGATGATTCTTTGATTTTTGATCTTCACATGAAAGGTAACATGCATATTTCAGTATGTTGCAATGAAACTCAGTCTCGAAAGCGAGAATGAGGTGATTTCATGTTCCTCCTCTTTCGTAACTTTTGGTTTAATTTGACTCAATTTTGGGGTTTTGTGGATTGCAGGTGGAGTTGTACTTGATGAACCTGCCTTTGGATCCATCAATGTTGTTGTGTGATTTATTACAATATTGGATTGCATCTGTATGTCCCCAATTAATAACTACAATGATGAGATGTACTTGCGCTGATTACATGATGGTCCACTCCTACGGTCACAAATCGCAACTCGCGTGCCCGTGATTTAGCTATCTCAAGGGTGTTACTTATAGCGCAAGTTATCTTTTGGGTTTTTTTCTTTGTTCTCATTTTTTGAAAAATGGTTTTTAGTTATTGAATAAATCTATATACGCTCTGTTTTCACATCAAGAAAGCAAAGTTTGTTAATGTAATAAGACCCAAAAGAGTCATTGAACTCAAATTTGATTTTGGATTTGGTTGAACTGAACTAGTTTGTTTTATGTTTAGATTAGTCAAAAGAAATAATCTAAGTATGAAATTTGACTAAGATAAAAAATATATATATATTGTTTTCAAAAGGGTTTTATATGTAGAAATTCTAGAACCTACCAACTTTTATGTTTATTCAAATTTGATTCATGCACTTAAATCTTAATATATAGAACTATAGAAGGAAAAAAAGTTTAATGTTTGCATTTAATTTATATGAAATATGATTACATGCATATTAGCCGTCCATTCATAGAAACTAAAAAAGGAAATGTTTTTAATTAAATTCAAATAAAATTTTAAGTGTTTATAAATTAAATAATTTAAATTAAAATTTTAATTCGACACTATATATATCATTGTTGTGTGAAGGAATTTGTGAAAGCTAAAAAGCAAACCTACAAACCACCATAACTATAAAGAAAATAAAGGCATGTGCGGTTTTTTATATGTGCATTGCGAAGTTTATGCAATTGCGAGATGACTCAAACTCGGATACTTTATCACAATTGCGAGATGTCTTATAAATCGAATAAGCAAATTTAAAGAACATCTAAGATTTGTACATCTAACATCTATATCATTTGTATACTCATGAGCAAAATTGAAACGCCAATATATCGTTAATTTTTTTTTTTCTTATACGTTTATTTCATAATGAATTTATCCTAAGCCTTTTTTAGAGATCAAATTAAATTCTTCTACAGGTTCTTATTTCTGTCGGTTAACATGGACAGATAGAAACATATTTAACAATCTAAATTCAAAAAATACCAGAATCAAAATATAAACTAGAGAATCTAGATTGTTGTAAGGAAGCAATAGAACCTGGATTGTTATGAAGAAAACGGTAATTGTAATTTGTTGAGTTGTAGATGTTCCGGTCTTGCTGGAGTTTAGACTAAGAAATGAGGAACAAGCGAATATTTAAAAATATATTCAGAGAAGGAGAAAAATCATAATGTAGACTTCATAGACATGATGAAATAAAAAATCATTGACTTATGAGAAAAAATTAGAAATCACTAACAGCTAAATCAAAACTAGGAGAGAAATAAAAGCTTTACCCGAGAGATTTTCGATATTCCTGCAGATTGTGCAGATCTTGTGGTTGTCTATTAGATTTGTAATCTTCGGCGGCGAAACAATAAGCGACGATAGATTAGGTTTTTTCACCAAATAAATTGATTAAGTTTCTTTTATACATAGGATTATTTGATTATTATGGGCCTAGTTAATAAATCTACAAATAAAATTGAACCCTTAGTTTGGCGTTAGGCCCAACCTAAAGGTCCGACTAACAAACGTGTAGCGAAATTTTGTACAAAGATTTGGACACTTTACTGATTTTTTTTGCATAATCAGATATTAATAAAGAATATAAATTTTATAATTTAGGCCCTTAAAAATACAGAGTCACTCCTAGTCCTTTTAAGACCATAATCTTATTCAAATATTGAATTCTCTAGTTTTTAAGTCAAAATTAATTTCAAAATTAGCAATTAATTAACTGGTGGTTGAGATTATGTTGGTGTTGAATCTCACACATGAACCTGACCCATTTTCATTAAAGTCTATCATCTCGTTAAGCCCAAAAATATTTAAATGTTTTTTGTTTCCAAGATTTACATCTAGCATGTGAAGAGTCAAATAGTCAAATGGTCCAATCGAACTGGATGTTGAATTGTCGAGGGATGAATCTTGTCTAGAGAATTCCAAATTCGAGTTTCTTCAAATGTCCATTGACAAAACGAATGATGAGTTGCAAAGCTTGACTTCGAATGTTCATCAAACAATCAGCTCGACACGTACGAGGCTACAACTTCAGCCATGGCCCTCACTTGAATAAAAACTTAAATGTCATAAGAAAGAATACAACTTGTATTTTAAAAAGAGCTTTTAGCCAACTTAGAGAGCAAGGGAAGGAATCAGGTGAATTCATCATCCTCTAAAAGACACAGAGAATCATCATCTTGTTGCAGCTGAGCGTTAGATGATGTTGATGCAATCGTCTTCTGTTCTGATGGGCTTAATGATGTTTTCGTCTTCTTCATCGTAGTAATAAACGTAAGATCCTCTACATGGTCTACAAAGACCCTAACCATTCTACCGACTTTATATCGACTACGTTTCAACACTTTGGAGAGTGTTCCTTTCGGGATTGATGTAGATAACATAAAACGGTTTAGATGGATAGGTACGGAACATTGACAAAACAATATCACCTTTAGCAGTCACTCCTTGGACGGAAAAACTGCCGTCAACGACTTCATTCACCAAAAACGTGTAGACATATTCCGACCATTCCGATTCCGGCTTCTCGACATCCTTTATAACCCGCATACACAACTCTAGGGAAGGCCTTGTAAACGTATCATCATAATCCCTAGTAATCATGCCTAATTTACCCTTGTAGTTGATGAGGTCAGTACTATATGGCCCGGCCCCGAACACATACCCAAGAAACATTTGTATAGAGCTTCTACTTTTGGAAGCCCATTAAATTATGTAAAAACAAAATTATTGGTATTTTATATGATTTTTTTGTTTAATACCGTATGCAGCATTAAAAAAAAAAATACAATTCTCCATGTTATTTATGGGTCTATTTTATACGAAAGATGAAAAAGATGAGTATCAAAGCTTCATGGGCCTGACAATTACTATAAACTTTAATTAACTCAAATATTGAATTACAAATCTACTAAATCAAATTAAATTTTAGCTTTTTCTTAAAATTTATATAGGGTCCCAAAAATGTCCGGACCGACTCTAAATTGCATCTTGAGAATTACTAATGAAATCTTTGAATATAAACTTGAATTTCTCAGACCTAACATCAAAGCAAACTATGAGAGAAGGCCTTTCATCATCTTGTGTAGCTAAGTAATATAAAACCCCATTGATGCATATCCCTTCACAGAAAGTGCTAGGAAAATGTTTTAAGGGACAATGGATCTTCCTCCAAGAATCGTTTCCAGTTCCTAGTGTCAAAAATTGATCTGGCTCTTGCTTTCCACCATACTTAGAAATTCTAAAAGATAATATTTTGAATTATTTATCAATCGGATCAAACTCTGAAATGCTCCTCAGTCTCCCTTTAGGTAAAAGTATGCTCACGAACTGTCCCGTGTTAGGGCTACATATTACATGATGCTTATCCTCTTCTGACATCGGCGCATCTCGATGGAAATAAATCAAACCAGAAGAATGACCACAAAATTCTAGAAATATCTTGTCTCCAAGGAAACTCATGTAAAAATCGGTGGCTAAGACACGAGGCGACTTCTTCTCATATGGATTCTGAGGCTGAGGCGATGATAAGCAACCCCAATCATCGTCGGCGGCGAATAAGAGACGTGGCCGAGTGGAGGACCTGAGCAGGAACAAGTCGGTGAAATATGGACGGAGAAGGATGGAACCCCATTGCATCCTTCTTCTCTCTCCAAAGCAAACTCCATAGTCCATAGTTCAGAGGATTGTTTAGAGAGGTGAAATCCAATTGGAAAATCACCGAATCTGAACAAAAACCACGAAATATAAACACACAAATCAGAAACAGATTTTGCAGCAAATCAGAATATGTTTTCCAAAATCTCGTGTCAAGCAGAAACAATGGTGCAAATACTTAATTAAACCTAGAACATGGGATTTGAGTATACTTGGATATTCAGGAGCGGAACGATGAACCCGAACGATTCGAGATTGTCTTAGTACTGTACTCCAAAGTGGCGTGTCTCTATAGTTTGGTTGAGGTGTCTCCAAAACTTGACGAACGGGTTTGTCTTTCTTAGGGTTTTAGATTTCTTGCGTAATAAGGAAAGTCTTCTTTACACGTCTTTTCTTAAGCTCTCGTTCTCTTTCTCTTCCTTTTTTTTATGATCCTTAATTGACGAGCAGGCCCCAAAAAGGAACACTGGCTTCATAGGATAAAGAAATATATAATAGAGAAAATTAAAAATTATTCTTTATCCAAAAAGGAATATTTTTGTGTGTTCTATTTAATGTCATTCAATGTTGTGAACATATACACAAATAGGGACGCCATAACGCTATGTTGACGTTCTACGAAGCCTCTCTACTGTTGTGTACAATTTCATGCTCTCATCTCTTGAGAAGAAATCACTTCATGAGATAGTGATTGATCTAAAGTTAGAAATAGTCTGTTGGATAAGCTTCAACATTACTTGAAGTGTAAGATATCTCTAGCAAGATTTGGTTAGGATAAGATAGACTTAATATATTCCTAATAGGATTAGGAGTTACTAGTTCTGATAGAAATATGAATAGGCAAAGATATGTTAGAGCTTTGTGTTTAGTTTTGAGAGATTTTCTAAACATTAATAAAGAGAGTTATTCTTTATTCAAAGCTAAGAGTGTTTAAGAAACTTTATAGTCGAGGGAGGTGTGTCACCGACTGATGAATTCACATATACATTAGTTGTGAGCTAGTATGCCAAACAGGGTTTCAATGAGGATATTAGTGTTTGAGATTGAACAGAAACGAAAGAGATCCTGACTCTATGGAAGAAGAAGATCCGAGAGAGAAAGGAGATTGGAAGATTTGATATCAACTATCCAGTACAAACCGGTTCACACTAAACCAAGATCTAATGTATAAACTACACTATCATGTGTAATAGAGGAGGCCCTGAAATCTTTTGGTGAGATGAAGAGCTCGGGTTTTGCCTCAGAGGAAGTAACTTACAGTACACTTATTAGCTTAAGTGTGTAGGATGGTGATTGGGATCATTAGATTGTACGAGGATATGAGATCTCAAGGCATGTTTTAAATTTATATTACCCGAAAGCTCTTTCTCTCTTAGAAGATTTATCACAGAATCTACACTTGATGAAGCTTATCAGGTGGTTTTAGAGTTTGCAAGCTTTGGAGATCCGACTGGAACTTGTGGGAAATTCACAATGGGAATTGCTCTGCATCTAAGTCAAAGGAGGTGGTGGAAGGAAATGTGATGATTGAGTGGTTTTACGCTGAGTTTTGTTAGGTTGATTGATTGTGAGTTTTGTGTTAATCTTTGAAACATGCATGTTTGGGGAATAATCATTGTTCGATAGTGGTAGAGAGAGAGAGAGAGAGAGAGAGAGAGAGAGAGAGAGAGAGACGTTTGGGGAGAAAGGATGTCCAGAGATAGTGAATTAATAGATTTGCAGTGCAGGTAAAGTGTGCGAAGAAAGAAGGTAACGAGGATGAGAAGAAGAAGAGCAAAGAGGACGAAGAACAAGAAGAGGCCGAGGAAAAAAGACAAAGAAAAAAAAGATGTAAAGGATAAGGAGAAGCAAAGTAAGATTTGTACCACTATATGTATATATCCAAGAAGCAGTTAAAAGACGACAAGGCTTGGGTATTACATAACTTGAAGCTGAAGAAGCATCGAGCCAACAAGTTGCAACCAATATCTCAACCGTTTTAGCAGTTGATCTATCAAGAGGCAAAAAAAAGTATATGATCAATCATCAAACCCCGTTTAACATGGTGGTGTATTTGAAAGTAGAAGATAAATGTAATTTTATTGTTTCAAGATTGTTGTCAAAGTGTCAAATATGTGTACTATCAATTGAATGTCATAATTTCGGTTACTAAATATTCTCCGCAGATTCTATTATCTAAGCAGGTTTTGAGTCTTTTGACCAAGTCATATAAACTACACAGCCAATACCACTCACTGGTGTCCCAACTTTTTTGAAAATCTTTATCGCCATTTTGCTGTGTTAATATATGGTTTGAGAGATAAATATTTCCTCAGAATTAATATATGGAACTCTTATGCAAAAATGAAAATCAAATCTTCTCTTATATTCCACATCCTCTATATAAACAGAGAGCTAGTATCTTATAAAAAATCCCTCAAAAGATGTATATTAAAATAAAAACCACAAAAGGCAAAGATAGAGAATGTGATTAAGTTCTATTTGTAAGAAGTAAATACTTACATGAGCTTCCCATCCTCTACATAGTTTGGGAATGTGTAAACTCTACAGTAACTTGACTCTTGAACTACTGGAACTTCAAGTCTTACTCTTGTGATAATCTTCGTCTCGAGATTGTAGTAAAGTATGAAGAAAGGATCTCGTGTACAGATTGGGTACCGCACAAATTCTCCACTCCCAGTCATTCCCACAATGCGTACATTTCCAACCAAAGACGAACGAGGCATTATACAGATATGCTTCGACCATTTATGTTTCTCGGCATCCTCTAATACCCACAACTCAAAATGATACCTTTCAGTACTAAAACCTAATCTACCCTTGTAGTTTATCAGAATGAAGTGTTTCTCGATCGTTGTAGCCAATTCTGGACCAATGTTATTAAAATTAAATTTCTCAGACCGAACATCAAAGCAAACCATGGTATGTTTTTTGTTATGTATCTTTGCTGGATAGTACAAAACACCATTGATGCATATCCCATTATCTTCTAGAGGATAATGAAATGCACAACATTGGATCCTCCTCCATAAGAGCATTAGAGATCACAGCCCATGAATGCTTCTGTTCAATATGCTGACTACAGACCAGACCTCCAACAGGGGGACATAACTTATAGAAACCTTTGGCGAGATACGTTTGATGTTGTTTGGCTACAAGGGATGAAGACGAACCCGTATCCGGATTTTGGGGTTGAGGTGAAGAGTAGAAGAACAGTTTTGATCCAACATTGATGGCGAAAAGGAGCTTCGGTGTA
>OVAY01002440.1:0-17791 GCA_900406395.1 Kernera saxatilis | reverse complement strand
ACACACCATGTGTTAATTGATTTTTACCTAACACATTATGTGTTTTTATTAATTTTATAACACATACTTCTTTTATATATCAGTATAAACACAATACAACAAGAACCACCAAAACAGTACATATATAAAAATGATAAATTATTTGAATAAAAGAATGTGCCTTCTAGAACCTTGACTTAGAATGGTTTTCTCTAACCAACTTCTTATTATTTTTTTTAATTAGAGACTTGAGAACCAAGACTTAAATAATATATATATATATATATATTTTTAGAAAGACTTAACAAATATTGTAGGGGTAATTTTAACCTTTAACTGAACGGAATATAATATTATCACACTAATCGTACCTATCGCGTATACTTTTGTTAGAATATGATAACACTAATCGTTTCCATTGCATTTTGGTAACATTGTTGTGATTCGTCGTATGTCAGAAAAATAGTTCAATGATGGAGAACATAACAGTAGTTAATTAGTATAATAATAAAATTAACTATCTTGTGTGTATATATGTATGCGTACCCGCATGTAAAACAAAAAAAGTTGAACTAAATTGTGAAATTTGGTAAGTTAGGTGGAAAAATTGAGAATAAATGAGAAAATGAATGGTTTCTTGAAAAAGATGGAAAAAAAAGAAAAAGAGAGAGTTGTTGAATTTCAATATTATAATGTATTGGTATACAATCACTCACCTCATGCATGATGATGGCGCTCTTCTAGAAGGTTAGCCCCACAGCTAAAGCCCAAGATTCTTCAAACAGCAACAGAAATTACATTCATTTACATTTGAATCAAATCAAACCTCAGATCGCCAAGTTCCCTAATTTATTGATTTCATAGTATTGTTTTATGAAAAAACAAATGCATAAACACTACTTCATGCTTGACCAACAAAAAACACTACATGCAAAGCCTTTTAAACATCATGGAAATAGTTTGTTCTGGTGAATTCTTCTGTCTATATATATGTATATATATGCCTGTGTGTATATATATATATATCTTTTTTTTGTGATAGAATAATATTTGTTACCAGTACTAATGGGATCGTAAATGACGTGGATGAAATAGCGATGTGTGATGCTATAACAATAGTAACATTTTTTGCCTATAATAATATATGGAATATAGAACTAGTTAATTTGTCATTTTCTTGAAGTAAATGAGATTTTTTAAAAGAGTTGGATAATTATATTATTATTTAGGTCCGTGTGCGGTTGGGGACGTGGGATTTGGTTCACCTTCCACCTTTTCATTTTTATAATGTACAATATTCGTTTGTTTGATATTTTCATTTTAACTTTTCGTATTAAGATACACGCAAGGGAAAGATAGATTTTACAGAAAACCAAAAAAAAAAGGGTTGTTTTTTTCGTGACAATTGTGGTGATAAACTAGAACTATATAGGATTTGAATTTCAGCAGAGCAAGAGAGTGCTACGATCTTGTCTCCCTTACGAGACGTGAAAACAAGGTGGATGGGTGGAGGATTAATAATGCATAAATGGTCACACCACACACATATCTACTTATATATATGTAATAGAGAGATAGAGAGGTCCATATAATATCCACCAAGCGTAAGCAAGTGTGAATGTATTTAACTGTGCCTAGTTCTTTTTTTTTTATTTGAGTTGAGAGATTTCTCATTTCTACAGAACCGAAATCAGTTATGATAAAGCTTCGGAGGAGATGAGCTTGATACATTTTTGTTTGTAAATCCGTTTTCTATAACGAAACCAGTGTTATCCATCACAAAGAGGCCACACGTGTGGTGTGGCAATAAATTTGAAGCAAATCCATATTTTATTATTAAAAGAATATAGGGGAAAAGAGGAGCTTATGAATTTGAAGCAAATCCACATTGCCGAGCTATTGAATTCATCCATCATGTCATGGGACATTGTATTTGAATCTCCTGATTGTAAAAGAGGAGCTTTGGGTTTGATTTGATGAATTTACTCAAAAAAGTTTATATATTGGGGTTGGAGTGGGATTTCAAGGAAAGGTTCGATTTGGTGAAATTCATAAAAGTGATACATGAGAATGGTCTCTACGTCAATTACTAATGTACACAAAATTTATACGAGACATTGTACAAGTACCGTTGTAGTGTACACCACCATGTTAACATGTAATTTTTTTTTTTACACAAAATTTGTACAAGCACCGTTACTAATGTACACAAAATTTACTAACGTTTTTTTTTTGGTTGTACTACTTTATCCTGCTAACTCTTCTTTTTGTTGCTTTGTTTACTTTAGATTTCATGGTCACAGAGACACTTGGAACCATCTGTATGCTTGCTATGGATGTTGTATGAGAATTTCAGATGTTGTATGAAGACAACTACCCCATGGATCCGAAAGGACTGATACTTGTCGAACGTCCATTTAAAGCCATTGTTCATCATCTTGAGCACCAGTTGAAAGCGATCATGCTGGAATATCCAAGCACGACCGTTGTCATCATTGAGAGAATCTATGCGAAAGAAATCTAAAGTAAACAAAGCAACAAAAAGAAGAGTTAGCAGGATAAAGTAGTACAACAAAAAAAACTAAATCTAAGCTTCTTACCTTCTAGCTCCCACAGTGGTCTTTACAGTCATACAGTCATCCCCACAAAAGCCATTTATGACAAGAGCCATTATGCTTTAGAACAAAAAAATATGTAAGAAGGAGGAAGAAATCAAAATGGACGAAAACCACAAAAATCCCAAAGGAAACGGCTCACATTCCCTTTTCAAAGGTAAACTTTCAATCAAATTCTCGTATTTAGAAAGTGAAAAGATAGAGGTGTACACAGAGCAAGGATCTAACAAGGTGAAATGGGAGAAAAACGGTGAACGTAAGCCTCTTACGTGGTACAAGGTCAACATTACCAACTCAATTAGAAAAGAAAACGTTTCTTGTAATCAATGTCTACACAGTTGTCACAATCAATGGATTTGCAGAGCTACTTCGAGACACCATAGGGAGAGAACACGGTGGTCATTTGAATCTCCTGATTGTAAAAGAGGAGCTTATGAGATTGCCTGGCCTGGACCGTTGTGGCTGATGCTCCTCTCTATTGTTTTTGTTTTTCTCTGTTCTCTAAGATCTTGTAGCTTTTGGTTGGCGCCGGTCATAACGCAAGCTTGGGAGCAATTTACAAGGGTCATCAGATTATATGATTCATAGTCCATTTTATTTGTATTCAAGTTTCTCTGATGCGGAATTGTTTTTTTGCCTTCATGCAGCTAGCAGCAACACGTTTATGGTGGGTGCCTTTCATACTAGTGACTAGCTAGTGTCATTGTTTTCATTAAATATGGAATTAAGGTCATTTAAACCAATACTTTTGATTAATCGATGGGGTGTATCTTTGAACACAAACCAAACTCTAATTTCCAACTAGGCCATGTATATAATAACTAATGTATTTTATTATTTTTGTAATATAAAATGATCTATGTATGTATCTACTTTTATATATTTTTTGTTTAAACATAACCAAATCAAAACGAACAACATGAAAAACCAATAATCTATACCCTTAGTTTTTATATTATGGTTCAAGGAAAAAGAAGAAGATATTCAGCTTTGTATAGATACGTACATCTCATTGAGTAGTTTCATTTTTTTTTTTTTTTTTGAATGAATTACCATTTCTTTTTGTTATTTTTTGTTTAATGGGCTTTTGTCATAATGGGCTTTTAGCCCGTGCATGCTTCCAGATCTTTCTTTTGGTCGTTGACTTTTTTTTGGTTGGTCAAAATAATAGATGTGAAACGGTATCGTATGGGGCAATGGAGTAAACGAATCACACGTAGCCGGAATGATCCCGTGTCAAAATCCGCGAGGCGAGAAAACGGTATCGTATTCGCGTCTCTTCTTTGTATATATTTTGTTGAAAAGCCCTTTTCTCTCTCGATTTAGGGTTTTCTTCTCAATCGTCTGCAAAATTAAGATCCTCCTTCCTCTCGATTCTGATCTGTTGATTTCGAATTCGTTGATCTGCATCATGGTTTTTCAATAGCTCCTTTCTGCGCTCGGGTTTCTTGATTCGATTGAGCTTCTTCTGGGCTCGCTCGAAGATTAGGGTTTCTGGAGGGAATTGGATCAATTTTGAGCACCGGGATGCGAGCGAGTGACCGATCAGAATCTCTCTGATCGAGCAAATCCCACACTCGGGGTTTCTTCCTTTGTATGGAAACTCGGAGCCGCAAGCGGGCGGAGGCGACCTCAACTGCCCCATCTTCTTCTTCACCTCCTCCCTCAGGTCCCACCACCCGCAGCAAACGCGCTCGTCTATCATCTTCCTCTTCCTCCTCACTTGCCACTGCACCTTCCTCATCTACCACCACCCGCTCTCGCTCTTCTCGCTCCGCCGCTACTGCTTCAGCTCCCATGGACACCTCCACCGAGTCCTCTGGATTTCGCCGAGGCGGACGTGGTAACAGGGGAAACGACAACACTAATTCTGACAAGGGTAAGGAGAAGGAGCATGACGTTAGGACTAGGGATAAAGAAAGAGAAAGAGACAGAGCCAGAGAACAGCTCAACATGGATGCTGCTGCTGCTGCCGCTGCCTCCGGTGTAAGGAGTGCTGACGAGGATGACGACAATGACAGCGAGGATGGCAACGGGGGATTCATGCATCCCAACATGAGCTCCGCCAGCAGTGCTTTACAAGGCTTGCTGAGGAAGCTTGGAGCCGGATTGGATGACTTGCTTCCTTCTTCTGGTATCGGCTCTGCTTCATCTTCCCATTTAAATGGGAGAATGAAGAAGATACTCTCTGGCTTGCGCTCGGAAGGAGAAGAGGGAAAGCAGGTCGAGGCTTTAACCCAGCTCTGCGAGATGTTATCCATTGGGACCGAAGACTCATTAAGCACCTTCTCTGTTGATTCCTTCGTGCCAGTTCTTGTGGGTCTACTAAACCATGAAAGCAATCCCGACATAATGCTTCTTGCAGCCAGGGCTCTTACCCATCTTTGTGATGTCTTGCCGTCTTCTTGTGCTGCTGTTGTTCATTACGGGGCTGTTTCATGCTTTGTGGCCAGATTGCTAACCATAGAATACATGGACTTGGCCGAGCAGGTTGGCTACCCTTACAAAACTTGAGATTTATGTGGAATTTCATTTTTATCTAAAACCTGGAATCATAACTCATGTGGTCAATCCTCGATGGTTTAGCTGCTTTCGCTCAAATTGAAAATCACTTTGAATTAATTTGCTACACATATCCAATGTTTAAAATTTGCTCAAGGATCAAACTTGAAATCTGATTCGTATTCTAAATGTGTTTTACGACAGTCTCTGCAAGCTCTCAAAAAGATATCTCAGGAACACCCAACTGCCTGTTTGCGAGCTGGTGCTCTTATGGCAGTGCTCTCATATCTTGATTTCTTCTCCACTGGAGTCCAGGTGGGTAAATTTGTAACTTCTCTTTTAAGCTTTACATACACGTGTATCTAATGCACATATTGCTTGGCTTCTTGTAGCGTGTAGCACTATCTACTGCTGCAAATATGTGCAAGAAATTACCTTCTGATGCATCCGATTATGTTATGGAAGCTGTACCATTACTGACAAACCTACTTCAATATCATGATTCGAAGGTAATTGACCTTCTTTATTGTTATAGTATGGTACTACCTAGTCCCGCTCTTGCCCCAGTTCCCTCCATAATTTGTTCGTATGGTGGCAGGTTTTGGAATATGCGTCTATATGTCTGACTCGGATTGCTGAAGCATTTGCATCACATCCTGAGAAATTAGATGAATTATGCAACCATGGCCTGGTGACTCAAGCTGCGTCTCTTATTTCCACGAGCAATTCGGGAGGTGGGCAAGCATCTCTTGGTGCGTCAACATACACGGTATGAGTAAAATTCTTTTGTGTTTTCTATTTTTCTTTATTCACAATATGACATTTTCACCTTTTGTGCACAGGGGTTAATCCGTTTACTTTCCACCTGTGCAAGCGGGTCACCTCTTGGATCCAGGACATTACTTCTTCTCGGTATTAGTAGCATTCTTAAGGATATTCTGACGGGTTCTGGTGTCTCTGCTAATGCATCTGTATCCCCAGCACTGAGCAGGCCTGCAGATCAGGTACTGATTTTACTTGTTGATATAACAGTTATTTTTTTCTTTTCAATCCTGATTAAATAATACTAGCTTTTATATGAATGGTATATAGTGGATGGTTAGGGGAAACACCTAGAAATCTATCACTTGGATTTAGGATAAATTCTCTATTTCAGCTTTAGTTTCCACATTTATATTTGTTTATCCTATTTGGCATAGGTGTTTCTGTGTTTGTATAGTGGATAGATCATAATTTATATACAGGTCTTTCGAGCTTTATTTATGTTGGAGCAGATAGCTCAAGTCTCTTATGTTGTTTTCTGCTCTTATGTTTAGAGGTGGTATAGAGAGAAGTGCTTCATCAATTTGCTTTGTCTAGTTTATTTGGTTTTTAGCCCATGGTTCACTAATTCTTGAAGTTATCATGTGAGGTCTTTTGTTTTCAGAAATGTTTTGAATTATAACTTTTGCTTTATCTTAGATTTTTGAGATAGTCAACCTAGCGAATGAGCTCCTCCCTCCATTGCCTGAAGGAGTTATCTCCCTTCCTACCAGCACAAACACTTTTGTGAAAGGTTCATGCCAAAAGAAATCTTCTCCAAGTACTTCAGGACAACAAGAAGATGCTCTAAAAGTTTCACCTAGAGAAAAATTACTCGGTGATCAACCTGAACTTCTGCAGCAATTTGGATTGGATCTTCTTCCAGTTTTGGTGCAGGTAATTTTTTTGTTGCATTTGCTACAAAATAATGTTCATACTACCGCTGTATGTCTAACTATCCTTATTTTCTTTTCCAACAGATTTATGGTTCTAGTGTCAATGGTACTATTCGTCATAAATGTCTCTCAGTTATCGGAAAGTTGATGTATTTCAGCACTTCAGAAATGATTCAATCTCTAATTGGTGACACAAATATCTCGAGGTATGCTGTTTATGTTATAAATCATGTTTGACATGACAGTGGGTGCAACTTCTTACATTTTTTCCTATGTAGCTTCTTGGCTGGTGTTTTGGCATGGAAAGATCCACAAGTCTTGGTTCCTGCTCTACAAGTTGCAGAAATTCTGATGGAAAAGCTTCCTGAAACATTCTCGAAAGTGTTTGTGAGGGAAGGGGTGGTTCATGCTGTAGATCAACTTGTCTTGGTTGGTAAACCTATTTCTCATGCTTCACCTACTGATAAGGAAAATGACAGTGTGCCTGGATCTGCACGATCGAGGCGTTATAGACGGCGGAGTAGTAATGCCAATTCTGATGGAAATCAGTCGGAAGAGCTTAAAAATTCTGCGTCCATTAACATAGGTGCAAACCATAATTCCTTGGATACTCCTACAGCTAGCTTCATGCTAAGGGAAACAGTTAGCTCATGTGCCAAAGCATTCAAAGACAAGCACTTCCCGTCTGATGGTGGGGATCTTGATGTTGGAGTAACAGATGATCTCTTACATTTGAAGAATCTTTGCATGAAGCTAATTGCTGGTATAGATGATCATAAAGTGAAAGGAAAGGGAAAATCTAAAGCCTCTGGGACATGCCTTGGCGATTTTTCTGCTAGCAAGGAAGAATACTTGATTGGTGTCATTTCTGAGATACTTGGCGAGCTGAGCAAAGGGGATGGCGTCTCAACTTTTGAGTTTATTGGCAGTGGTGTGGTTGCAGCATTGCTTAACTATTTTTCATGTGGATACTTTTCTAAAGAGAAGATCTCCGAACTTAATTTGCCTAAACTTCGCCAGGTGGGGCTCAGAAGGTTCAAAGCTTTTCTAGAAATGGCACTTCCTTCTGATGGTAATGAGGGAAAGGTCCCTCCTATGACAGTTTTGGTTCAGAAACTTCAAGATGCTTTATCTTCACTGGAACGCTTTCCCGTCGTCCTTAGCCATCCCTCAAGGTCACTAAGTGGAAGTGCTCGTCTCTCATCTGGATTGAGTGCTTTGGCACATCCTTTAAAGTTGCGTTTATGCCGTGCACCTGGAGAGAAGACACTACGTGATTACTCCTCGAATATTGTACTTATAGATCCATTGGCAAGCATAGCAGCCGTGGAAGAATTTCTCTGGCCCCGAGTTCAACGCGGGGAATCTGGTCTGAAGCCAGCAGCGACTGCTGGAAATACAGAGCCAGGCACGTTACCTAGCAGTGCTGGTGTTTCATCACCATCCTCGTCAACTCCAGCTTCCGCCACTCGTCGTCATTCTTCTAGATCTAGATCAGCAATTAACATAGGTGATACCTCAAAGAAAGAACCTGTGTATGAGAAAGGTACCAGCTCATCCAAAGGAAAAGGTAAAGGCGTTATGAAGCCGGCTCAGGCGGATAAGGGGCCTCAAACAAGGAGCAGTGCTCAAAGGAGAGCTGTCCTTGACAAAGACACACAAATGAAACCAGCTACCGGAGACTCCAGCTCTGAGGTATGTTACTGTACAAACTTTTGGATTACATGGTTGATTAATTGTGTTACATCATATGATGTTGTGGCGTGATCTTACTTTTATGCCTTTCAGGATGAGGAATTGGATATATCCCCCGTCGACATTGATGATGCCTTGGTGATCGAAGAGGATGACATTTCTGATGATGAAGATGATGATAATGAAGATGTAAGTATTCCTTCAATTTTTTCTCCAGTACGTACATTACATTCTCCAATTGTTTCTTTTGCTAACAACATGAAAGATTCTACATTTGGCAATAATGCTTGCCAGCTTCAATATTTTTGGATTATTGGACCATGTTGAGTTTCACATTTTTCAGTTGTTAAGCCGAACTCTTTCCTTTTAGAATTGACCAAAGAGAATTACTAGCGTTTTTGTAGCTTTTTTTCATATTTATCCGGGTTCTCTCAGTCAGTATTACTTTGTAGCTTACATGTGGTCTTGATTCCTATAATACGTTCACAATCATATATACATTCATTTCCAGGTTTTGGATGACAGTCTTCCCATGTGCACGCCTGATAAAGTGCATGATGTAAAATTGGGTGACGCAGTGGATAATGACGGTGCCGGCCTGGCAACTAGCGGCCGACAGATGAATCCAGCTTTGGGAGGCACTAGTGGAGCAGCAGCAGCAAGGGGATCTGATTCTACGGATGCTGTCATTGGGAATTCTTATGGTTCTAGGGGTGCACTCTCCTTTGCTGCTGCGGCGATGGCTGGTCTTGGAGCTGCCAGTGGTAGAGGTATCAGGGGAAGTAGAGACCTGCATGGGCGTACCCTATATCGAAGTTCCGATGAGCCCTCTAAGTTGATGTTTACTGCGGGAGGAAAGCAACTTAGCAGGCATTTGACGATTTATCAGGCTGTGCAACGACAACTTATGCTAGATGAAGATGATGATGACAGGTTTGGTGGCAGCGATTTCATCTCTAGTGATGGAAGCAGATTCAATGATATTTATACCATCATGTACCAGAGGCCAGACAGCCAAGCGAATAGGTTGTCTGTTGGTGGAGCAAGTTCTACCACACCGTCAAAATCCACGAAATCGGCTACCACCAATTCTAGCGTAGAATCTCAGTCATATAGGGCATCTCTCTTGGATAGTATCTTACAAGGGGAGCTTCCATGCGACCTTGAGAAGTCAAATTCTACATATAATGTTCTGGCTCTGTTGCGTGTATTAGAGGGTTTAAATCAGCTTGGTCCTCGGTTAAGAGCCCAAGCTGTTTCTGATCGTTTCGCAGAGGGTAAAATTACAAGTCTAGATGATCTGAGTACAACTGCTGCTAAGGTTTCTCATGAAGAATTCATCAATAGCAAACTTACACCCAAATTAGCTCGACAGATCCAGGATGCGCTTGCTTTGTGCAGTGGAAGTCTTCCGTCTTGGTGCTACCAGTTGACTAGAGCATGCCCGTTTTTGTTTCCGTTTCAGACCCGGAGACAGTATTTCTACTCAACTGCTTTTGGGTTGTCTCGTGCATTGAATCGCTTACAGCAGCAGCAAGGTGCTGACGGCAGTGGTTCTACAAATGAACGAGAGATGAGAATAGGGAGACTGCAGCGCCAGAAAGTCCGTGTATCCCGAAATAGGATATTAGATTCTGCTGCGAAAGTTATGGAGATGTATTCTAGCCAAAAAGCTGTGCTTGAAGTAGAATATTTTGGTGAAGTTGGTACGGGTCTAGGCCCTACACTTGAGTTTTACACACTCCTAAGCCATGATCTGCAAAAGGTTGCCCTTGGGATGTGGAGATTAAATTCTGGTGACAAGGTATCTATGCAAATTGATAGAGATGAGACTGAAGACGGGAAATCATCTGCAGCTAGGGACAGAGATATAGTTCAGGCACCACTTGGGTTGTTTCCTCGACCTTGGCCCTCAACAGCTGACGTATCTGAAGGTAGTCAGTTTCATAAAGTCACTGAATATTTCCGTCTTTTAGGGCGTGTGATGGCAAAAGCACTTCAAGATGGACGGCTATTGGACGTCCCATTGAGTACAGCGTTTTATAAGCTTATTCTTGGCCAAGTGAGTTCTTTTCCTGTCAGTATTTTGTTTTGTTTCGTTAAGAGTGTAATAGTGGTTTCTAGGTTTCCACTTTTGTTAGCTTCTCGCTAATAATTTTCTCCTCTTTTCTTTTTCTCACTTAAGCAGGAGCTTGATTTGCATGATATTATATTATTTGATGCTGAGCTTGGCAAGACTTTGCAAGAGCTTCGTGTTCTTGTTGGCCGTAAGCACTATCTGGAGGCAGTAGGTGGTGACAATAGCACCGCGATTTCTGATTTATGTTTACGTGGATCCCGTATAGAAGATCTCTGCTTGGACTTCACGCTACCTGGCTATCCTGAATACATTCTGAGACCAGGAGATGAAATTGTACTGTCTTAGCTGACATCCCACGTCTTACTATTTTTTTAGTCCTTGTCCATGATTGCTGATGCGTGCTGTTCTGTTCTGTTCTGTTCTGTTACAGGTTGATATGAATACTCTTGAGGAGTATATATCTCTGGTCGTGGATGCTACTGTCAAGAGAGGAGTCGCCCGGCAGATCGAAGCCTTCAGATCTGGATTCAATCAGGTTAGCAGTTTTGCAGAGTCTCTGCTTTTTCTCTTTCTTTTCTTGTTGCCTTTGTCTTGTAAATAATATAGAAAGAAAGAGAGTGGTTTCTGTTGGTTAGAAACTTCTGTTGTCTTTGTTTTAGTCTGATGTCAAACTTTTGCCTACATTTGTATCCTTACAAAACCTCTGTTTCAACACATAATTTTTAGGTGTTTGACATAACATCGCTGCAAATATTCACCCCTTCTGAGCTGGACTACTTGCTGTGTGGTCGTAGAGAGTTGTGGGAGGTGATTTTTCAACTCTATAGTTTCCCATACCGAGGAGACTTGAATCTGTTAGATATAATCTCATTCCTAAAACCTTGTTTTCTTGCAGGCGGAGACTCTTGCTGAACATATCAAGTTTGATCACGGTTATACTGCCAAAAGTCCGGCAATCATTAATGTATTGAGTTGTTTGAAACCATTTTCTCTTGACACTCAGCTTTTGCTTGTGTAATATTGACCCTGATTTTCACCCTCACTGTAGTTATTGGAGATCATGGGAGAGCTTACAGCAGATCAACAGAGGGCTTTCTGCCAATTTGTAACTGGAGCTCCTAGGCTTCCTCCTGGTGGCTTAGCTGTTCTGAACCCAAAGCTGACGATTGTGAGAAAGGTAAGAAAGCTTTACTTATATATATGCCGGTTGAGAAAAGTCATTTTTGTAAGTGAGACTAACCAAGCATATATCAGAAGTTGTCTATATGGGGCAGATGAATTAGGTCTTTGGTTTCTTGAAGTTGTTGTTATGTAAAGGTTTTCTAAAATTGGTGTGTATTTGGGCTGATGCAGCACTCATCAACCTCAAGTGCGGCAGCCAACGGAACAGGGGCTTTGGAGACGGCAGACGATGATCTTCCCAGCGTAATGACTTGTGCCAACTACCTTAAGCTGCCTCCGTATTCGACAAAGGTGAGTCATATGTCTCTTTTTGTCNATATGTCTCTTTTTGTTTTTTTTTTTTTTTTGTTTTGTTTGGTTTCTGTGGCTGTTGTTTGTAAGCCTGAGGAGGAGTTGTTGTTGTACCTGAAACAGGAAATCATGTACAAGAAACTGCTCTACGCCATCAACGAAGGGCAAGGATCGTTCGACCTCTCATAAGAAACGAGCCCTCTTTCTGTACATTTAGATGGGAAAGACTCTGATATTTGATTTTGCTGCTTTTATGATGTGACAAAAAGCCGAAGAAGCCCCTCCCCGAAAGCCAGGTGACTACTTGTAATGATGAGGATAATAGAGAATGTGTTGTCTGAAGCTTCTTTCGCTGTTTTGGTGGCATTACCTCTTTTGTCTTTGCAGGCTCTCGGCGAAAGAAAGCTATTATTATTTGTGTAGATAAAGAAACATGATAGGCTTTTCTCTTCCCCTTCGTTAGTCTCTCTCTCTCGATCATTTCATTTGGTCGGTCAAAACTCCAAGTTCGATTCCGTAGCAGCAAAAACTAGAATATGGACGGCTCTTTTTAATGTTAAACCATAAGTTATAAAATTTCTTCGTTCCTGCTTTCTCTCTGATCAATACTCAAAGTCGAGGAGGATAAACATCGTTGCCAAAAAAAAATAAAACAAACCATAAGTTGAATAAATGGTTAGGATTTTAAACTTGGACCGTAAACTGTGAATTAATTTGAATGTGCAAGTAAAACACTATTTTTTCCGACAAAAGTAAAATATCAATGCAGCCATTCTGAATCTGAGTTCTAGCGGCTTTTATCTTCCCAGCCCTCTCCTCGAGTCTTGCAGCAGCAATCCAGCCGTTGGGATTCGACAGGGTTACACTCTTCAGTAACGGTCTAGTTCTATTGATATGAAAAGCATCTGCATTATTGGTGAGTTGCATACTTTTCAGGTCAGTCAAATAGCCTTTAGGGTCCACAGCTGTTTGCCTAGAAGCTGAATCCGATAACCTGTCAAGCTTCAGAGACAACATGGTACCTCTTCCCTCACCAGCGGCCTTGTCCAAAAGCGTGTCAGGAACAGGCACAAAGCTCTCAAATCTCTTCTTCTTGTCCCGATGCGAGTAATCCCCAATCTCGGGAATACTATCCCATTCATCCGCAGACAAAGTTTGCAACTTTCTCTTCAAATCCCCAATCTGCTCAGAAATTTTAGGGTTTGAAGCTCTGTAGTTGTCGATATCTTCCTTGAGCGTCGCTTCTTTACGGTCTTTCCTCCTAGAAGCCATCCGCCTATCAATGGCCTCCCAAATCGCATCAGCCTCTTTGTCATCGTCTTCGTCGCAGTCGGCATTAGCGAACAATCCCGCATCGTTCCCTTCAAAGTCATCAAACTCGTGAGCATCTCCATGGCCATCGCCATCGCCATCAGCACGAGCGGGACCAATATCGGAGCGGGTAGTAAACCCTCTAGCCCCACGGCCCAAACCCGCGACATAGTTTGACGGAGCCGCTCCATCGATCGACAAGGTCTTCTTGTCGTTGGGAATCGAGAGAAACACCATCTCGATTGAACGAGAATTATCGAAACCCTAAGTGAGGATCGTTGAACGAAAAAAAAAATTCTAGACGAATATGTAAACGTGGTGGACACGTAAAAGCAGCCTCACGCACAAAAACACATGCTATATAAACAATTATTTCTACCGCAATTAATATTAAGAAGATTAGTGAAAAATTAGAAAAAAAAAAAAAACAAAAAAGATAGTATATCAAAACTCAAAGCGACGAATACGATGACTCTTTGTTTACAGATCTTGCTTTTGCTTCTCCTTCTTCCTCCTCGTTCTTCTCCTTCTCATCCTCTTTTCCTTCTTTCTTCTCACACTTTACCTGCACTGCCAATGTCCCCAAACGTCTCTCTCTCTACCACTATCGAACAATAATCCTTCTCCACCACCTTCTTTGACTTAGATGCAGAGCACTTCCCCATTGTGAAGTTCCCACAAGTACCTGTCTGATCTCCGAAATTTGCAAACTCTACCGCGACCATCTGTTTCTCCGGTGGACACTTCATCACTGCCTTCAGCCTCATATCTCTGCTTCTCGAACCTATCTTTGGTCCTTCTCTCTTCCATGATTTCACTGATACTGGACAACCCTCTCCCACATAACTACATATTGCGTCTCTGGGCTTGATTGACAATGACTTTAGAGTCTTTTTACAGCCAAAAAAATTCTCAAAGACTAGAAGTTCAACCAATCATGATTTAACTTTCTTTTTTTTACTCAAAGCCAAAATATCCGTTTTTTTTTTTCATTTTAGACTGTAGAAATCCATTTTTTCCAAAACAAGTATATTTATGCTGTGGATCAATTTCTCTCTCCTCTTTCTTTATATAAATATTTATTTTTTATTTGACAACTATTTTGTTCATTTCAACCACAATAGCTATTTTATTTGTTAAAAAAAATTATATATATATAATATTGTAACTTATATTTTTTTTCTTCCAAATATAACATATATACATATACTATGATATATAAAAAAACTTTGTATTTATAAAATCTAAAAACTATTATATTTAATATTTCTAGTAATTTACATTCTCTTTTTGTCAAAAATTTATGTTCTTACTTATTTAAAATATTTTTATATTTTATACATAAATCTACAGCATAAAACTAATATTTAACCAATCATGCTTTTATTTTAAAAAGTCACAGCCAAAATCCTACAGCCACAACCAAAAAACTTACAGCCTAAATCATACAACAAAAAACATAAAGGTACAGCCTCAACCAATCGGGCCCTCTGTTCCCTGGTTCTTCCTCCATTGATAGAGCAAGTTTCGAGTTTTCGAAATCGATTGGTCCATGTCATCGTAAACTGAATTCGATTGATCCATGTCATTGCTTGACATAAATTCTCTATTATAATAATCGACCAAAAATAAAAGAGGAAAATATACATAAAAAAGTTAAACTAACATAAAAAAAATATCTAAAAAAGTTAAATTAACATATTACACGAAAAAAGTTAATCGACCAAAAATAAAAGTAGAAAATAAACATAAAAATAGTAAACTAGCATTAAAAAAATATCTCAAAAAATTGAATTAACATATAACACGAGTAAAAGTTTCTTAATTTTAAAATAGAAACCTAAAAAAATAGGTAAACTAACATAAAAAAATCTCAAAAAGAAAAATTAAGATATTACAAGAAGAAAATTAAAAAAAATCAATATATAAAAAATAAACTAACATAAAAAAATATATCAAATAACATATTACACGAAGAAAAGTTTTAAATTTTAAATCTCAAAAATAGGTAAAGTAACAAAAACAAAATCTAAAAAAGTTAAATTAACATATTACATGGAAAAATTGTCTAATTCTAAAGTAAAAATAGCAAAAATAAATTCTATTGGTCCATGTCATCGCTATATAATACTATTGGTTCATGTTAATAATCAACAAAAAATTAAAAACAAAAATCAACATAAAAAGTTAAACTAATATAAAAAATATCTCAAAAAGTACAATTAACATATTACACGAGAAAAGTTAATTGGCCAAAAATAAAAATAAAAATAAACATAAAAAAAGTAAACTAACATAAAAAAACATCTCAAAAGTTAAATTAACATATTACATGAGAAAAGTTTATTAATTCTAAAGTAAAATCTCAAAACTAAATTATATTTCTCCATGTCTTCGTTATTTAATATTATTAGTTCATATTAATAAGCGACCAAAAATAAAAAATCAAAATCAAAATAATAAAGCTAAACTATCATAAAAAATATATCAAAACTTAAATTAACATATTACACGAAAAAAAATAATCGACAAAAAAGGTAAACTAAAATTAAAAAAAATATATCAAAAAGGTAAATGAACAAATTACATAAGAAAAATTTCTTAATTCTGAAGTATAAATCTCAACAGATAAATTATATTAGTTCATATCATTGTTACTTAATACTATTAGTTCATTTATCGTTTAATATAAAATTAAGTTAATATTAGTTGATGGAAATTTGTTAAGTTTAAGGTGGTAAAAAGTAAATTCTGTTTTAGTGATTTTAATTAAAAATAAACATCTATAACTTATAATGTATTAAAATTTATGATATATGATAACTTACAATGTATGTTAAACTTTTGAGAGATTCAAGTTTTTTTTCTTATAGAAGAGAATATAAAGATCACCTCAATGGTAATTTGAATATTTTATAAATTAAAACTATTATAAATTATATACACATATATAATTATATTATTATTACCGATATATAAAATTTAATATAAAAATAATATTATTTGTCTGATATTATATAAAAAAAAATTTGCGCTATCCAAAACCTAGTATAATAACCCTATTTTAAACTCTGAAACCCTAGGAAGAAAAAAGGAAAAAGAGTATTGTCAACAACCTAGAAACAAAAACTTTCGAATCTTTCCTCGAAGGTAACTGCGATTCTGATCTACGAGTTCCGGTCTTGTTCGTTCGGTATCTTTCCTGAAAGGTATCTACTTTATCTTCTCTGTGGATCTAAATCGTATTGGTTTTGTTTTGGATCCAGATTGATTGTCTCTGTGTTTCAGAAGGTGATTTATGTTTTGTCGATATTTGAGATTCGAAAAATTTTCTCTGGTTTTGCACGTACAGTTCCATGGCTATGGTTGCCAAAAGAATGAAAACTTGTTGTGGAGATTCAATCAGTAGCCTACCAGATGAGGTTTTGGGTCAGATTCTGTCTTTGCTCCCCACAAAAACTGCTGCTTCCACGTCGGTTCTCTCGAAGCGGTGGAGGCATCTGTTGCCTCTGGTGCACAACCTTGATTTCGATGATACCATGGTCTTTTATCCCGGCAACAGAACATTAGAAAGTTATTATCGCTTCCTTGATTTCGTGGACAAACCCTTGTCTCGCTAGGTGATTCTCCCATCAAAAAATTCTCTTTATCACGGTTATCTCCAATCGAGGTGTCTCGGTACAACCAGCTCATGTACAATGTTCTGCAACGTGGAGTCTCGGAACTATACTTGTCGACAGCAGTCTTTGTAGCTATAGAGCCTGAGTTCTTCCTCAGCACGACATTGGTTAAACTCACTCTGTCTAATGGGTGTTATGGCCAAGACCATCGTCCTCCGGGCGGTGTGCTTTTCCCTGCACTCAAATCTCTCTCTCTCTTGCAAGTGTGCTTTGCTGCGTTTGCAGGTGCTGATTTGTATGAGAGCCTCCTCTCTAGCCCTCTGCTTGAGGAATTTAACATATATGATGATGATCCTCGTAGACCGGGTTGGACTCGACAGCTTTCAGATTCTTCCATCAAGAGAGCATCCATCTTTTACCGTTCTCATGATCTAGAAGACTACTCATGTATTGACATCAACACGCCCGATCTTGTGTACCTTGACTACTCTAGTTATGTTGCACAAGATTATGATCTTCAATTGGATTCTCTTGTCCACGCTAGGCTGGATCTTATCTTATGGAAGTATAATCATTATATTCCACCAGTAAATAGTTATTGTAGGTATGATTCGACCAAGGGTGATCCTTGGGGCGATGCTACCGAACTCGTTGCAGCGTTAAGGAATCTTGTGACCCTTCACTTGTCTGCCGATTCTCTTGAGGTCATATTTTCTTTTTATTCTTCTGTTTACTTGTTTCAGTTTATAGATGCCGGAAAATATGTTCTCTTGTCATGACTTTTGTTTTCTGATCAATCAGGTGTTTTATTTCTGCTGC
>OVAY01002439.1:0-17813 GCA_900406395.1 Kernera saxatilis | reverse complement strand
AATAAGTTGGGTTGATTAAGTTTGGGGAGATCTAGGCAGTCAACCCAAAAATAATGCCATAAACCCACAAGATGTTGTTCTTGAATTTTAAATCAATTTATTAAGGAAAAATTCCAGAAAAAAACTTCGAAAGTGACATTCACTTTCAGTTTAAACCTCCAAAGTTTTGAACTACCACATTTAACCATCAAAGTGATAACTTTACTATTTTAAACCTTCAAATTTTAAAAAACTTGAATTAGCTTATTAAATTCATATTTTATTTTTTTTTTAAGTTTAAATTTTTTTTAAAAAGACGCACGTGATAGATAACATGAATGGAATTTATTATTTCGTCAATGATGTTTACTATTTCGTCAAAATAATTAATTTGTTTGTTAGATGTTGTGGATCCGCGAAGACAAAAGCTAATTTAAATGTTTGAAATAGTAAACAAGCCAATTTAAAAGTTTAGAATAGTAAAGTTGTCACTTTGATGGTTAAATGTGAGAGTTCAAAACTTTGGAGGTTTAAAGTGGAAGTGAATGTCACTTTCGAAATTTTTTTTTCTGGGATTTTCCCATTTATTAATTAAATACTCAATCCAATATATATATTTTCCTACATATACTCTCTTGATTATTTTATGTTTGCACTACATATGGTCATTTCATCTTGTTTTGTATTTCCATTAGCCAATTATGTGGGTTCAACCAAAAAAGAAAAGGAAAATCCAAGAAAAAAAAAATCATGAAACTAGTTCATAGCAATCTTAGAAAACTCACTTAAACAATAACAACGTTAACTTTCGATTGTGGTTGATTCACAAACTTCCACCAATCTCGTATTTTTTGCCCTCTTCTGCATAGACCTCTCCATAGATGCGGACAACACGGTGCAATCATGGCCGGTACGAACCATAGCAAACAAGGTAGACCAAAGTGTAGAGCCAAGTGAGGAGAAATAGAATAGAGGAGCTCGAGGAAAGTAGAGAAGCCCATGGTGTGAGCGATGCGTCCAAAGAATAAGGCTATATCAGAATATGAGGCATCCTCGATTGCCATAAACCAATACACGCAAGTAGTCATTCCAGTAATGAAATATTCAGTAACGAAAATAATCAAAGGAATCATAATTTATTATCATTGTTAAAGGGAATCTTGTGGGTTCTCATATACACGATCGCTGAAATGCTGAGGCTTATGATGATGCTGTTCATCGCAACGTCGTATCGTAGGTTCTTGTTCATCCTGCAACAAATCATCAACATGTAATTTAAGAGGATTCGATTCAGTTTACATCATCAATATTTTTATGTTACATAATATATACAGTAATGGACACACAAAAAAAAATCATATTGTTATGGAGTCTCACCACCATGCACGGAGGAGGCTAGGAGATTCATGGACGATTGTAGTAGTAGGCTTAGTAGTATCCATTGTTGGAATTTGTAGCGAAGTCTCAATTTAGAATTATTAAAACTTCTGTATTGAATTGGATGAGTAATTTACCCTCACGAGCATACATTCTTGTGAATTGAAATATTATGAGGTTGATGATACAAATGTATTTATATAAGACCAATGATCTTAACTCAATATATGATCAGACTTATCCTAACCACTTGGAACTTATCATAATCTTTCCATACATATCTAAATCAATGAATCCACAATAGCGTCTATATTACAAGAGATTCTTGCAATCGATCTTTCATTATTGATAATGTTATCATCATCATCATTATCTAAATCACCATATGATTAAAATTTTGTATCCAAATATGCGTAAAGCTAACGCTGGAAGTTTAACCTATGTTATTTAATTGAACACATGTGCTTTCTAAACAAAAACATAAAATTTTATTATTTATTTAAATTAATAATATAAAAGAAAAGAAAAAGCAGAAAAGAAAAACAAAACGAAAATCCTGTCTATATCCCTTCTTTCTAATTCTATTATCATAATTCTGTTATTATTTATTATTATTTTTTAATTGAATAAGCCACCACTTAAACAATAGCAACTTCTAATGATGTATGCAACTCCTGGTTATGGTTGATTCACAAACTTGCACCAATCTTGCAACTTTTGCACTATTTTGCATTGACTCGGTCCACTCTTGGCGGCTACGAACCATAGCAAACAGACTGAAGATTAGAGCCAAGTGAGGAGGAATAGAATAGATTAGGTCGAGCAAGAAACCGAAGCTGAAGATGTGACAGGTCCATCGCAGGAAGTATGCTTCAGAATATGAAGCATCCATGATTAACATAACTCGTCCCGTAATGAGTAGATAATAACCAAAGAATGCATAGTGAAATCAATTAGATCAGCTGTGCCGGTCAAGGGAGTCTTGTAGGTTTTCATTGCAACGTTGAGGTATTGTGATGATGATGATGCTCACTGCAACGTCGTATCGTAGGTTGTTCCCGTCCATCCTGCAAACAAACATATAATTTAAGAGGATCAGTTTCAGTTTATATAATCAATCTAATGTTACTTAAATCATATTGATATGATGAAGTCTGATCATCACCATGCATGAAAGAGGCTAGGAGGTTCCTGGACGATTGTATCACTAGGCTTAGTGGTAGCAACATTAGTATTAGTCATGGCTTCTTCTTCGATATATATAATTTGTGTATGATGTGGAAGAAAACTATGTCTGTAATAATGCGTAGCCTCTTAGTTAAAGCCTAATGACTCTATACATATATAGAGGACTCTCTGGTTAACCTATGTCCCATTCCAAGCCTGATTGAGATTTTTTTTAGATTAAAATAATTAGTTTTCTATTTTTTTGGTTGAGTCCCTTTCCAAGCCTGTGGATTAATATGTAGTAATAAAAAAAATTGCATCTTGCTTCAACTGCAAAATATTCTTTTTTCGTAGCTAGCAATTTTTCATGACCATAAACATCAAAACAAAATATATGATATAAGCTGTAGCTAATCCGATCTGGAAAATCCATAATATTAATGAGAATATGTAAAAATATATTTTTAGCAAAAAAAGAAAAGAATATGTACATATATACTTTAGAGATTTTTATTTATGATAATGTGATTATATTAGTTAGATAATTAGATTACTCAATCTCTATATAAAAAACTCTCATCAGTCTAATACAGGCTTCAAAAACTATGATGCTTTGAATTTAAAAAACTAAAGAACAAAAAATCTTTGCAACTGTATATATACGATAATCAATCTTGGGTTTTTTTTTTTTTTTATGGTATGGGGTTTTTCTTTAACTCAGAATATTTAAAGTCTGATTTTGATATTAAGAGAGATTATGAGTCAAAGATCTGAAACTCCTACAGTTTAACAAAAAAAACCTAAATTTGGTATCATAACACCATATTATTATTTAGTTTCTATTTGATCGTTGTATTTTCTATACTGTTATACGTATCTGGTTTTTCTTTAAAGTTCAGAACTAAATTAAGTAACTCCCAAAAATTAATTTTCACGATCAACTATATATAATGGCTGCAAATGATATAGAATGACTCATATACAACATGCTTATATCTACAATCTACAATATGTATACATATATAATCAAATACAATTAGGATTTCGACCAGGACCACCATAAAAAAAGAAAACCCCCCATGTATGATGAATGCTATTCTTGACATTGTAACAACTCGCATCGGTCACTAGAGAATAATATCTTTCAGGTGGTCTCGCAATATCATCCTCATCAATTATCTCAAGATTCCTGAAAAAAATAGCCATTTTCCATCCCTCCTCTGCAAAATGCCCACTCCCCATTTTCGTCATGGTGTGTTGTGAATGGCTCCTAAAATTTAGTATTTCGCCTCCCCACGTAATTTCGGTTGCACCATTTTGTAAATGGTTGAACAACGAGGAAGGCCAGTACCCGACAATTAGATGGGTATTAAACTTCAACCACCAGTTTCCAGTGCGAGGGTCCTATATAATAATTATAACACATTCATTCTCAGTTTCTAAATACCATAAGAGAGTACTTATTGAACCTATATGATGAAAAAGTGCATGGATTATATATATTGACCTTCCATATAGTGGTGTGTATTATTTCTTGTTGACCATCCAAAGTGGAAACTTGACGAATGGCTGCACCTATGGCAAATTCTTGGTTGATAGTAACAAAGCCTGGACAATCAAGATTATAACATCCTGTTGTCTTGTATCCATCAGCCTGTTTCCATGTTACCAATAAACACAAAACACACAAAAAGGTTACCTCTATATGTAAATATTTTGATCCAAAACACTAGCAAAAACAAGAAAATTTAATTTCATAAACTCACAGTCCAATATATAAAATATCGAGGTTTGTCATCACCATAATGATTCGGGTACACCTAATTATATAACAATGGAAGGTCAAAGAAAATTAAGAAGAAGATATGAATATAAATATATGTGTAGAAATATGCAATTGCAAGAAGAAATAAAACCTGCAAACCAGCTTCAATGGTGTTAACTTGAGAATCAGTAAGGCCAGCCACAACCCATATTTGTGATAGACTAAATTCACTTGGTGTTTGTACATAAGGCTTCCACACGTTTATAATCGCTTTGGTTCCATGAAACTTGGCTTCAGAAGAATTTCTGGTCACTTTAAGTGTGGCATACTATATATATGTACACAAACATATATTATTTATATATATAAAGTACAAAAACATATATACACACACATAAGAGTAAGGAAAAAATGACAGCTTTGCAAATGCTATAATGAATATTTATTATATATATATATATATGCACCTCATGTAAGGAGTTGATACTAGTTGAATTGGATGGTTTAGTTCCAGGGAGGCTACTGGGATCTTTTTTCCCATATCTTTCGATAGATTTTGCTCGTAAAATATCTTCTCTTCTCGTTCTTCTGATCGGAATACTGTTTTTCGGACATTTTCCGTTGATTGTCCAGAGTTGAGTCACCATACTTTCTTTCTTAGTGTCTGAATATTTTTTGCTCCATCCTTCTGGATAAGAACTTGGTCTCATCTACAACACCAAAATTGTTAGAACAAAAATAGTAGATTTAAACCTAAGAAATGATAACCTAAACATAGTTATTAATTAGTTCAATCATTCAGAACGAGGATGTTTTAGAGTTAGTTATCCGAGTTTGAGTCTAGTGCTAGCTACTTAGAATGAGTATCTGAATGACGTCGTTTTTGAATAAAGGATGATAAAACAATAAACCAAAAGTCTAGAACTTTATTTAAAAAATAACAATAATAACGATAAAACCTTTAAAAATATTTCTGACCTGAATGGTGTGGTTTTTGAATAAACGATGATCATAAATTGGGTGATTCTTCATATGAACACAGTCTATGATATCTCCGTCTGGACTCTACACAAGAATTATAATACGTATACAGCTATAAGAATTAGAAGAAAGCGGAAATGAAATTTTTTTGTTTGATGTAATTGTCGTGTATAAATCCACAAATTAAATTAACGTTGATAGATTTAAGAGCTGGTTTGTTGAGTTTCTTTAAGAGTCGATCTATTTCAGCATCACGAGTATCGGCAAACTCGCTTCCGGTGACTGTCACCGATGTGATTAGAATGCTTAGCACAATTAAAATTGCCATAATAAGAGTATCCAAAATGTTTTGATATTTTTTGAAGTGGTTCTCGTTCTTTGGGTTTATAGATGAATAAATATATATTCTAGAAAAGGTCACAAGAAAAATGAACAAATCTATGCACTAAAGTTTTGATACCTTCTGATTAATAAAAAAAGGAAAAATTAGAAATAAATGATTTTTTTTTGGATGTGTCCATATATACTTTTTTTTTTTATTTGGTGGTATATACTTTATATTGATTGAAATCTGATTGTGCTTTTAATTTTGTGAATTGAAATTTTTGTTTTCAAATTTTTTTTTGTATTTATATGAGTTTGAGGAAGCAAATCCATGTACATAGGTTTCTTCGATGACATACGACACTTGTAAGATATTTTTTATAAATCTTTTGTGATGTGCAAGAAATTACAATGCTAAGTGATTATACATATATATAATGATACTTCTATATATTTTAAAATTTTTATTAAAATTTCGGTACTAAAGTTTTAGGATCCATTCAAATATTTTAAAATTTTAGTTTGGATTCGGTTCGGTTCCATCTTGTACTAGAGCTTTAGGATCGGATTCGGGTATCCGAAATATAGAAAAACTTAAGAAATTGGTTAAATTTAAATGAAATTTAGTTAAATTTTGATAAATATAACTAAAAACTTTTATATGTTTAAGTAATTTTGAATATTTTGGTTATTTTAATCTAAAAATAATTGATATTTTGGGATTTATAATTATAATTTTGAGTAATTATCTTATATCAAGTCTAAATATAATTAATTTTGTTGGTATATAATTGTATTTCGAGTATTTCAAGTACCATTCGGTTTTCGATTTGGTTCGAGTTCAGTTTCGGTTCTGCGGATATACGAATCTAGAATCCGTTCGAGTATTTTATCAGTTTGGGTTTCAGTTCGGTACTCCTTTTTTAAGTCGGGTTCAGTTTACTAGTTATTGAGAAAAAAGTCAAAATTATATTAAAAATCCTGATCAGGACAAAATATAGTGGTGACAGTTTAGGTACTTATAGAAATTATATATCACACAATATGTTGTTTGGAATTTCAAATTGATTAAAATATTCAATCCATTAAACTTTCCTAACCTCTCTTGATGATTTTGGCTTGCACTATATAATCCCAATATTTAATTTAGCTCTTAAAATTTATTTGCACCATCACATATTCACTATATGATGGTGGTAAATGACATAGATTGACTCAAATACGACATGGTTAATTATATCTATAACCTGTATATATAAAATCAAATACAACCACGATTTCGACCAGGACCACCATAATAAAAGAAAACCCCCCAGCGTTCATCAATGCCTTGCCTGAAATTATAACAATACGGTTCCGTCATAGCATAAGTAGGGTTCATAGGTTGCTTTGTTATATCCTTCTCATCAACTATCTCAATGTTCCTGAAATAACTCGCCTTTTTGAATCCTTCTTCTGCAAAATGTCCACTCCCCATTTGTGTCGTCGTGTGTTGTGTACCCTCCTTGAAATTTATTATTTCGCCGCCCCACTGAATTTCGGTCCCGCCATTTTGCAGACGGTTGAACAATGAAGAAGGCCAATATCCAACAATTAGATGTGTACTAAATTTCAACCACCAGTTCCCTGTGTGGGAGTCCTATAAGAATATGTCACATTCATTCTCAGTATTTAAGTACCGTAATTACTATAGTATTTGTTTAATTTATATGATGGAAAATATTATGAGTTATATTTACCTTCCATATAGTTGTAGGTATTACTTCTTGGGGACCATCCAAGATGGAAACTCGAGGAATGGCCGCACCTAGGGCAAATTCTTGGTTGACAGTAACAAAGCCTGGACACATAAGGTTGTAGCAGCCTGTTGTTTTGTACCCATCAGCCTATTTTCATAAACCAAACAACATAAAATAACAAAAAAAATGTTGCTTATATAAGTACATATTTTGAGAAAATAGCAAAAACAATAACAGATTCATAACAATACCATAGAAATGAACTCACTCACAGTCCAATAAACAAAATATCGAGGGTTGTTATTACCATAAAAATTCTCGTACACCTATTTAATAAAAATGAGAAAACAAAGAAAAAGAAAAAAGAAGAAGATAAGAATATAAATAGACATCAATAAAGATGCAACTACAAGAGCAAACTAAGACCTGCCAACCAGCTTCAATAGTGTTAAGTTGAGTAGAAGCACGACCAGCCACAACCCATATTTGTGCTAAGCTAAATTCTTGTGGTGTTTGTACATTAGGCTTCCACACGTTTATAAACGCTCTGGCTCCATGAAACTTTGCTCGAGGAGAATTTACGGTGACTTTAAGTATAGCATACTATATATATACATAAACATACATACATAAGAACTTACAAAAACATATATTAATATATCATACACATAAGAGGAAAATCACGATTTTTTTAAGTACGTATTGAATGACATATATATATGCACCTCATGTGTGCAGTTGCTACCAGACGGATTGGTTGGCTTAGGGTGAGGGAAGCTGTTGGGATCCTTTTTCCCATATCTTTCGATGGATTTTGCTCGTAAAATATCTTCTCTTCTCGTTCTTCTGATCGGAATACTGTTTTTTGGACATTTTCCGTTGATTGTCCAAAGTTGAGCCACCATAGTTTCTTTCCCGGTGTCTGAAGATTCATTGCTCCATCCTTCTGGGTAAGAACTTGGTCTCATCTACAACACAAAATTGTTAGAAACAATAATAATAAAAATTGAATATAAGAAATGTAGTTGATTCAACCATTTGGAACGGGCCGGGTTGCTTTTGAGAAATATTATATGAATGGTGTGGTTTTTGAAAAGGGATGATAAAACTATAACAAAAAGTCTAGAAGTTTAATTATGTTTATAATAACTATTAAAAAAAAAATCGAAAAGCTTTCCGAACCTGAATTGTGTGGTTTTTGAATAAAGGATGATCATAAATTGGATGATTCTTCATATGAACACAGTCTATGATATCTCCGTCTGGACTCTACACAAGAATTATACAAAATTACGCGCAAATAGAAATAAAAAGTAAGCAAAAATGGGAAAATGTTGTTAGGTGTAACTCTTTTGTAAATCCACAAATGAAATTAACCTTGATGGATTTAAGAGCAGGTTTGTTGAGTTTCTTCAAAAGTCGATCTATTTCAGCATCACGAATATCGGAAAACTCACTTCCGGTGACTATTACCGATATGATTAAAATGCTGATGAGCACAATAAAACTTGGCATCATCCGACCAATCATGATTAGAGTTCCAAAAAAATTTGATATTTCCCTTTTTTTAAGTGCTTTTCGTTCTTTGAGTTTTTAGATGATTAAGTTAAATGTTATATATATACTAAACAAGGATCATGCACAACAAAAATGAACAAATCTATTCGCTAAAATTTTGATACTTTTATTTGTAAGTTAATTAGAAAATAACAATATACTCTTTAAATTAAAGTGAAATGATATCTAATAAAGTATGTATTGTTCCTTGATATAGATTATTTCATTGCGGACGTATACAAATGCAATTAATGTAGTCATATAGATACACTATAATGATTTTGGCTTTTGAAAAGGGAAATAAAAGAAATCTCTTTTTTTTTTACAATAGAAAAAAAAATCGAAAACAAATGAGAGTCTCATTGTTATTCTTAGGATTGATGTATATTCTTTAATCGTTTACCAAAAAAAACAATGTATATTCTTTATCTAATTATGATGTTAATTTGTTTAACGTCTTAATTGTATTGACTTTTTCGTGGTGATTTTGGCTCGGTCAACTCAAACAATAGGATTTTTTTGGAGAGAGCCGAAGTTCGTAGTTAAAATGACCATTTGTCGATACTTCGGGGTTTATTCAACATTTTTTCCTAGTTTAGTGCAAGTGATAATGCGATGATGGGTTGTACACAAATGTGTGTGGATGCAAGATATGTTAAATAAAAGAGTTAAGTTGTCTTTGATAGCTCCGAATTTTTTTTTTTTTTTTTTGACATTGATAGCTCTGAAATTAAGAAGGTTAGACTGCAAATAAAATTAATAAAAGTTTGGAATCGGTTATCGGCCTGCGATTCTACCCCAAACGGAAATTGCCGACCTGGTTTGGATATGGCTCTGCGACTTTTCAAATTTTTTGGTTTAATCGAATAAAACCAAGTTATTTCAAATAATTCGGATCGGTTCGGTTAATTTTGGTTATATATTTTTTTAAATTTTGGTGTAGTTTCAGTTTTTATTAAAAAAAAAAAAAGAGTAAAGCCGAACCGAACCAGAACCAACAGAGCCCAAATGGGCATGACCAAGTATTGTGAGTTTAATTTGGGGTTTAACGCTCTCCCGCCAAATTAGTTGACCTGTAATTGCCGGTCGCTAGCTCTACGGTGACCGGTTAAAATAACGATTCTTCTCGCGCCGGCGATTTCACTCTCTCTTCTGATTTCGCTTCCTTCCTTTTTCAGAGAATATCCAAAACCCTAGGGTTCTGATTCGCCGTTCTTTGGTCGCTCCAGATTTCGAAGAAGTTTCTAGAATCTAGGGTTCTGATCGAGATCGTTTCAAACTGAGTTTGTTTATATCAAATTGAGAAAATGAGCTCAATCAATATCACTAACGTCACCGTCTTGGATAATCCAGCGCCCTTTGTTAACCCTTTCCAGTTCGAGATCTCTTATGAGTGCTTGACCTCTCTCAAAGACGGTACTTTTTACTTTCCCCAACCCTCCAGCGTTCGATTTTGATTTGTATGTCTCGACCCTTGTGGTCTATTGGCGATTTCTTGTTTTGATTGTGGGTGTGTTAGTTCTATGTTGATTGATTCTGTTTGTTATTGATGCGGAAACGATGGAAGAGGGAAGAAGTGTGCCTGGTATATCGTATTAGGCTTGAGATTGTTAATTTGTTCGATTTCACTTGTTTTCTGATGATTGAAAGCAGTTTCATGTTATAGCAGAGCTTTGTTCTATATAGGTTGTGAATTATCGATTTAAGGAGGTACTTTGTGTTAGGAACATGTGTTTCCTTTGGGTTTGCTTATGCAGAATGGTGCTACAAATTTCAACTTTTGGGGTTTCAAACTAAGATTCGATAATTAAATTTAACTTCATTGTGTTACTACGATGCGCTTGCATATGTATGAACGGTGCTACAGATTTCAACTTTGTGTTAGGAAAAACCCTCGAAAAGACATTGTTAAGAACATGTGTTTCCCCTTCACATTGTTCCTTTTAGCTTATATTTGGCTTTGCTTATGCAGAACGGTGCAAAATATTTCAACTTTCGGGGTTTCAAACTAAGATTCTATAGCTAATTAACTTCACTTTGATTTGTGGAATTTTTGTATGTCTCGACCCTTGTGGTCTATTGGTGATTTCTTGTTTTGATTGTGAGTGGTTAGTTCTATGTAATTGATTTTGTTTGCTTATTAACAACATGGTATATTCGCATAAAGCTTGATCCTGCTAATTTGCTCTATTTCACTCTTTTTTCTGATGATTGAAACCAGTTTCATGTCAGGCAAGTAGAATTTTGCTCTAGCTATAGCAGAGCTGTGTTGTATACAGGTTGTTAATTATCGATTTAAGGAGGTACTTGTGGTAGGAACATGTGTTTCCCCTTCACATTATTCCTTTTAGGTATTTGGGTTTGCTTATGCAGAACGGTGCTAAAGAATTCAACTTTTGGGGTTTCAAACTAAGATTCGATAGTTAAATTAACTTCACTGTGTTACGATGTGCTTGCTTATGTATGAGCTATAACAAAGCTTTGTGCTAGAATAAAAGCCATAATAGGGTGGTTTGGTATTGTCTTTGACTTATTAGTTGGATCCATATCTGCTAAGGTTCTTGTTTAACATTGTAATTTTGGTATTATTAGGCTCACCTTGTCTGCTCTATGTCAAAATTGCTTGTTTTGAAAAGTCCAGGCAGATTGATTTTCCTCACTGTAAGTCCATACTGTGAATAGTGGTTTTGTATGGTCACATGTTGGCTCTCAAGGGTTTCGTCTCTGGCTCTGTACAGCATTGATTTTCAAACATTTCTTTTTTGACAATCATGGGTTCTTGGTTATGCCAGGGGTTTATTGTTCTAGACATTTTTGTTGTTCCTTATCCTTCTGCAATAAAAAACACAAATACCTAGAAGTTTGGCTGATATTATCTGGTTCAGTTTTTGTGCTCGTTACTAGTCATGATCACATTCTTGTAAGCAAGATGTCGTTTTTTAGAGTCTGAGATAGCCGTTTCTTTGCTTTTGTTACAGATTTAGAATGGAAGCTTATCTACGTTGGGTCAGCTGAAGATGAAACCTCTGATCAACTTTTGGAAAGTGTTCTTGTTGGGCCTGTTAATGTTGGGAACTACCGATTTGTGTTACAGGTATCGTATGATCTGTTTTACTCTCATCTCTCCATTTGTGGTGGTTTAGTTCCAAAAGCTCAGTCTAACTTCTGTTCAAATGTGTTTTGTTGAATCATAAACAATGATAGGCTGACTCTCCAGATCCATCAAAGATCCGTGAGGAAGATATTATTGGTGTAACTGTGCTATTGTTGACTTGCTCCTACATGGATCAAGAGTTTATAAGAGTTGGCTATTATGTGAACAATGACTATGAAGATGAACAACTCAGGGAAGAGCCTCCTACCAAGGTTTTGATCGATAAGGTCCAAAGGAACATACTCACTGACAAACCTAGAGTAACTAAGTTCCCTGTCAACTTTCATCCTGAAGACGGGCAGACCGGTGGTGATGGGCCTCCTCCTGCTGAACCATTTGATGGTTCTGATGTAAATGGAGAAGCTCTCGTGTTGCTTGAGCAGCCTCATGATTCTAGTTTGACTAAAGCCTAATTGGAAACTGGATTAGAACTATCATGTCAATACTAATCGAAAGATCAGGCATTTTTTATTTTTGCTTCTTTTATCTAGAACTTTAACTGCAAATTTGTGTTCTTGTTTGTAGAAATTTATGTTCTTGTTGAAAAATCTCTATAATGTGCAAATGTTCAGAATTCTTACTTCCCATTATGTTTTGTATCTTAGTCCAAAGTGAATTTGCTTCTTCTTCAATGGATCATTCTCCTATAAATCCATGAGTGTAGGTTCTCTGGGGACTATGTCCAAATCCAACTCATTTATTACAGTACTGTTACAGGAGCTGAAGCACTCTCGTGATGGAACTCATTGATGCATCCTCTTCACAAGGCAAGTTTGCATCTCGATATTTCTTTCGTGGCTTATGGATTTAAAGCCAAATAGTTTACATATTGGAGAGAATGCTCTTTTAAAACTAGCTGATTTGGTTTAGTGCGGTTGATGGAGTCCTGTTTGGAGATTTACTCATCATGCAACTCTTTGGCTATTAAGTTATATACAAATTGAGATTTGGGTTGATTTAGAAACATGTTTTTGGCCAATGAAAGCTTAGCATTGGTCTCTTTTGACATTTTTTTGTGAGATATACTCAGGTTCTGAATATTTTAAGAGAGTGCTCCACACTCTTTATCATGTTATGACGCATCTCATGTTATGTACCCGTTATCTCACAGCTTATGACATTTCGTGTTTTTTTAGAGTAAAGAAAGCTTGTAGTACAGTATTGGATATTAGCGTATTCGTACAAGGCCGACCATCAGTAATTGTAATTTCAATTTCTTATTTGATCTTTTTTTAACGTTGATCACATATGACTCTTTTGTCTAGTAGAGTGGCGGATCAGAATCTGGACCAGGGTTAGGACCAGTCGGAGGTTTCACTTCATCACAGCCACCACTAGGATCCAGCCCGGACAGAGGTTTCACTTCATCAGTGAGAGGTTTCACTTCATCACAGCCACCACTGGGATTCAGCCGGGACGGATGTTTCAGTTCATGAGGACCGTCCGGGTTTGGTGTTGGTGATGGAGGATCTGGATTGGCTGGTGGCGTTCCATAGTCACCTGGTTGTGTTTGCCACCCCGGTGGCATGCAACCAGGTGACCAGCCCGGTGGGATGCAACCAGGTGGCGGCGGACCAGATAGCCAGCAGCCAGGTGGCGGTGGACCCGGCGGCCAACACCCTGGGGGTGTTCCGCATCCTGGTGGCTGTGGTGGTCCCAAGGGTGGAAAAGGCTGCCAGCGAGGCATGGCTAATGGGTTCTTTTCAACTGAAGCTGAAATTCAAATCATTTGTTGATGTTATAGTTACTCTAAATTGTGGACACATCCCTTATATATAAGGAAGATCATAACGTGTGTGGTCTGTTAGGTACAAGGAAAAAGTTATGTACTTTAGAGTGGTTAATAGTTGAAGTTTCTTGTTGTTTATATAAGTTGACAAATAGAATGATAAAGAAGAAAATATATAGGTGACACAACAAAATGACATTACATAATTCAGGATAAATGGACCTACACCGAGAGATTGGTGTTCAGATTTATTTTAATAATTGTAAAACATAGTTTAAAGGTAGCTGAACTTCGGATTTCTTTTCCAATTTCAACTAATTATCTCTTATAGAGCAGCTTTCGCATAATTAATAATGGACATAGTTTATAGGTGACTTGATCTTAAAATTTCCTTATCTCTTCAAGAACAGGACAATATTCACTGCACAATCAAAGCCACAAATACAATCCATGGCAGAGACATCAAATGTTAAGCTACAAACAACCAAATGCTTTCTTAGTTTTTTGTGTTTGGATGACTATTAATATATTTTTTTGGTAAACAGTTTGGTTATATTCAGTTCATACACATACTAGAGAATTGTGCTTAATTCATCCATGAGCTAAAAAATATTGTCTATATTTTATACACCAACTAATCAATTATGCTAAAAAATAATATTTCTTACTGGTTTTTGTGTAAAACTTAGTATTTTAACAACGGGTCTTTAGCTCAAATAAGGAATGTACATATGTTCTTCGTATAATCTTGACAAAATGCCAAATGAACTTGTTATTATGATAACACAACAGAGCGACGACATTATTCTTTATTACAGTATCTCATTTATTCAATTTCGTTTAAGCAACATAAAATAGTTCACATGCTTCTTGTACTCTTTAAATTCAATCGGGTCCTTAGCAAGTTTCTTAGCAAAACGATCAAATAGCTCCTCGACCACGCCTTCGCCGAAATGTTCTTTTATGGCCGTATCGAGAATGGCTCTAAACATGGAAATGATGAAGTCGTTGGATAATGGAATATCCTCCAATGGATGACTTACAATCTCCATCGTCTCGATTGTAAAGCTTTTATTTTGCTTAATCTCTCCCTCGAGTTCACTAAACTGCGGAAAATACACAGGCAAGCTGAACAACTCGATCTTTTCCTCAGTTATTACTCCCTACAAAGGAAAAACAAAATCTGATTACTAGCAATTTCTCATTACTCATTGTGTGAGTTGTACTAGCTATAACACTAGATATAGCTTTAACATTTAGAAAAGACCCTAAGCATTAAAATAAAATATATGATCTAGGCTTCAAAAGCATATATAAAAAGGTTTTGGAATAAATTGTCTTACCGATTTGGCCATATCCATAAGACAATCACCGATCCTATCGACCACAATACCCTGATATGTTTCAAACATGGGGACACCATCAGACAAACATTGTCCTAAAACGATCATCAATCCTCCCGGAACAATCTCTTCGGCTCTAGCTTCAAGAAAAACACTCATGTCTTTTGTGTACTGGACCTTGTAAGCTTTGGTAACTTCTTCTATCAAATTATTACATTGAATGTAATTTTTGTTCCAAGCTGGAGATTTCTTGTCACACACGTGTTCGGGAGTTTTGGAAAGCCAGTGAGTCGTGTAAGAAGTATGTCCAATATGGATGCTCTTCCTTGGTAACACTTGGCCATGGAAGGAGCCTGGAACTCCGGCCGAAAAATATTCCCGTTCGGATGAAGGAGGTTGGGTTCTAAAGAGTGTGTTGAAGTCGTTGTTGGGTTGATCGTTGAAGAACACTTGGAACTCGAGAGGCACAAAATTATTTTCGTTGTTTTCTTTGACCTCTTTGAATTTCACAGCATCAATGATACTTTGAACAACATGAAACGTGTTAGGTCCAGTGGAACAACCAAAATCAGCAATTCTAAAAGTAGTAAGAGCAGGATTCATATCCAGGAGATCGAGTTTTTCCAAGATGCATTGCCTTGTCTTTTCTCCAACGACATTTAAACCTGCTTTCTGTATCACATATAAATGTTGTTAGTTAATATTATTATTGGCTCAAATTAATTTTTTTTTCATCACAAAAAGAAACCACATAACACGGTTAAAATCTAGAAATAACAAAATTAGAATATTTCTAGCGTATTGAATCTACAAGAAGATAACTCAACATTATATTATAACTAACATACTTGATATGAAGAATTATGGATGTAACTGTGTTGATCGTCACCGCTGCTCATCGGGTATGCTTGAGGAAATGTTGACATTGCAGAGTGTTTTGCTTAATATCTTTAAACGTTGTGAATATGACTAAAGAGATTAAAGGACATTCCATATTTAAACAAGGTTAGAACAGGTCTGAATTCAATAAGTCAATTCTTTTTTTCTTTTTTTCAGAACATTCAATAAGACAATTCTTCCAAACCGGCCACTTCATTTGAATTTCTAAGTTGACCAAAAAAAAAGAGAGAAGACAATTCAAACGTGTAGAAGAATAGGAAAAAAAAAATATGTGGTTTACAATGTTGCACTCAATAAGAAACTTCCAATTGTGGTAGTACAAGGTGAAATATGTAATTTAAAATGTTGCAACTTGCACTCAATAATATAATTCAAATCTGGCCGCAGAAGTCAAAGATATGTAATCAAGATGTTGTGTACGTTTTAGAAGTTTGACTGACAATGACACAAGTTGAAAAAAAAAAAAATTCATAATGATGAAACCAAATATGACTTGTCGACGGAAAATAAAAATAAATAAAATACATGACAAAAGTAATGCACCCATGCAGGGTTGTGTAATTGGATGTTTGATTCGTACACGAGGGAAACAAAAAAACTAGGTTTGTATATTTTGTGATTCGTATACGAGGGAAAAAAAAAACTAGGTTTGTATATTTTGAAACAAAAGTATCTGCGCTTTGCATAAAGTCATCAATTTTGAAACAACTTTGTGATATTTGATTTTGATAAAACAATCGGTTATAAAATTTATGTGATGTTACTATATAGTGATACACTGATATATAGTGTAAATTTGTAAAATAGGAGTATGAAGGAAAAGACTTATTTATATATCAACAACTCAACTCAGTTACTCAGGGATGGACAAAATTCTCGAACCGAATCGAACCGTCTCAAACTGAACTGAAATTTCTGAACCCGAATCCAAACCAAATTAGAAAATAATCCAAATAGAATAAAAAGTTGTATACCGAATTACCCATATCCGAACCAGACCGAACCCGAATTTCATAAAACCGAACGGAATTATCCAAATATAAACTGAAATTTATTAAAAGTTAATTTTTTAGTTAAAAATATATAGGAAAATACATTTAAAACATACTAAAAATCTAAAATATATTAAAACTTTTGATTAAATATATAAGAAAATACATTTAAATATACTAAAAATCTCTAATAAACTAATATTTTTAGTTAAATATATAGAAAAATATATTTAAATATATTTAAAATTTATAATATTAACTAAAATTCATTAATTATTATTTTTAAATATAATTTTTGGTCAAAACCGAACCAAATAAGAACCGAAACTAAAACCAAACCGCACCGAATTAGATAAAATTGAACCAAACCGAACCGAATAACCGAATGTCCACTTCTGTTACGATTCATACATGTAATAATTATATATGTCTATATATACCAAAACTTATGTTTTTAAAAATTTCGTACTCGAATAAAGTAATTACAATGATCAAAACCTACTTTTATCATGATGAGATCAGTCAAATATTGAGGGGGTTGTGTGTAGAGATGTCAGACGGGCCAGCCCGTGTCCAAGTAGCCCAACCCGTTGCGGTTTCAATTTTTTTGCGGATCTAGCGGACTGGCCCGTCGCGGGCTGCGGTCCAAAAACTAATGTCCAAGCCCGACCCGCCTATATTTACGGATTAGCGGGCTGACCCGCGGGCTAAACCATCTCAAGTGCTTTATATAGGATAAAACTAAAATTTACCACTGGAATTGAATTGAGTGTGATAAAATTACTTTATGTCTTACTTTCTTAGGT
>OVAY01002438.1:0-17820 GCA_900406395.1 Kernera saxatilis | reverse complement strand
TGCAAAGTTATTTCCTGATTTCCTGCAAATTCCATGAATTGCTTAAGACCCACTGCAAACTCTTCCGTAAGTCGTCCTGTCGTTGGATCTTGATGATCTTGGTCCATCCATGATCGAAAATAATTAGTAACATTTGATGTAGACATTTTGTTTAAGTTAGTTGTAGTGAATGAGGAGTAGTGGTATTTATAAGATGTGGATTCAGCCAGTTTCCCACGGATTTCCGACGGCATTCCGACGGATTTCAAACGGCTATAAACGGCTATAATAACGGCTCTAATAACGGCTATTAATCCGTCGAAAATCAGTCGGTATTAATTTTCGTCGGAAATCCGTCGGAAATACCCGTCGGAAATCCGTCAGAATTCATTTCCGACGATAATCATTTTGTCGGTAACTTCCGACGGTTTTTCGACGATTATACTGTTTACTGTAAAACGGTCGGAAAACCGTCGGTAATTTCCGACGGAATTTTAGCGGTCGGAAATACGTCTGTTTTCTTGTAGTGGAAGACGAAGAAGAGGAAGAATGAGATTGACATGATGAACAACAAATATCTAGCTTGTGCTTCCTCCACAGTGAAAATGGTTTTATTTCTACAGAGTAACAAAGCCAAAATCATGCAAAAGCTTCTTAAGAATAAAAAATGTGGGTACTCAACCGTCAAACCATTTTACCTTCTTCTATGCGACTGGCCAGGCTCTACAGATTCTTACATCCAGAGAGGAAATAGCTTCGACATCCGCTGATATAGATGCACTGATTAAGAGATTTTTGGAGGTCTGCCAGTCTTTGGCTAATTAGCTAGCTCGCAAGGACAAAAAGATTGTTGAGCTCACTGCTTTGGTGCAAGTTCTGGAAAAAGACAAAACCAAATTCAAAACCCAAAAATTAGGTTCAATGGAAACCAAACAGTTCAAGGGTTTATGATTCTCCACCAGAGGCCATTAGGCCAGAAATGGTATCAATTTTTTCACAATAGACCAATTTCCAATAAAAACAACAAAACCGACTATTTTCTGTACGATAAAATCACTCAAAAAATGACACACACCTCCATCAAAAACACTTACAAGTCTAGTTAGTTACGATCATTTAGACTAGAGAAAATTATTAGTACAATCCAACTTTAATTCATATATATATGTATTATGTATGTGTTGATTCTAGGAAATCATGATTTCACAATGGTGATGACTTGAAGATTACATTAAGATTCTTTAGAAAAAAATAACTTATTAAAATGATGGAAAAAATGAAGTCACATATCTATTAATAAAAATAAAGAGGCACATGATAAATGTGCAAGGAAAATAAACAATGTTTCAAAAAACAATTACCTATGAAATAACACAATTTATAATCAACAAACACAAAAAGTGAGTTTGCAATTATAAATAGCAATTATTTATTAAAGAACTGTAGTAAACCAAACAAAATTTTTATAAATTCCTAAAACTATTATGTGTATCCTATAATCTATATTACAATTTGGTTATGTGTTTCTTCAAATCTATATTATATTTTACAATAGTGATGATTTGAAGATTACATTAAGATTTTTTGAAAAAAATTATTTATTAAAAATGATGGATAAAAATGAAATCGTATATCTATTAAAAAAATAAAGTCACATCTATATATAATAGCAAACTCATTTTAACCATTAGATCTCATTTTTTTACATTTTTTACTATAAAAAAATGATACATCATCAAACACAGAAAATGAGTTTGCTATTATATATAGATTTGATTGTTAGTAATTTTCTCTTTTTATTAGATTCATGATTATTCTAGATTTAAAAAGATTATTCAATAAATAAGTTTGGCATGTGAACGTAACGAAGAGCAGAAGACACATACAACATTTAGAACTTTGAGCTTCCATGATGGCCTCCAATTACTTCCCTTGTCTCCTTGTTCTTAGTATCTACTCTTTAATATGCAAAGTGTTCCTTGTCTTGCAACTCTTTTCTTCTTTTTGTTGTTCTTTGGACCATGTTTTGTTTGTGTTGCTTGACTCCATTGATATTCTCTCTGTTTACTATATCTATCTTGGTGTTCTCTGTTGAAAATCACAAAAAGGGAATTTACCAGAAATTTCAGCAAGATGAGGTTCTATGTAATGTCTATTACAGACAACATCGTCGTAAATCTCATTGCGTTGAACTTTCTTTTCTTTTTTTTGGTGTAGATTCCTCCCTTTTCCGATTCCTTCCTCGCGTCGCTTTCCGCCGTCATAGAAACACGCACAACCGCCGTCTCAAACCGTATCATCCCCTCGATCCCGAACTCCTTGGCGAACTCTGGCAGATACGCCACAGCTTCTCTGTGACTCGGAAACCTCTACGGATCTCTTGATTCGGAGAAGCCGGATCGGATCACGAACGGAAAGTCTCTGAATCCCGTACATTCCTGAGGGAGGTTAGTTTGAAGAAAGCCATAGACGCTCGATTGAACAACGGGTCGGGTCGGGTCAATGCTTAACGGATCCGATTCGACTTGATCGGTGTAGATCCCAATTCCAACAGCCTGTTTCTGCCTCTTGAAGACGACCACCGAGTGACCTTCCCGTCGAAGCTCTCTCGCCGCCACTAGACCGGTGGCTCCAACTCCGATAACAGCCACGTGGTGTGATTTTATTGATGATGAGGACGGTGCCATTTGGGTCTCAATAATTTCCTCGGTCAGCCATTGAAATTCTGTAATTTAAATGGCCCACCAAAATCAATAACTCACAATTTTCTTTACCCAAAAACCGAAAATAAACCGGAAGAGAATATAAAAATGAATCTGGAACTAAACCGGATGTGAAACGTCAGTATTTTAAACCGCAACAATCTTTTTGTTTAGGGTTTTGCAATTAAGAAGCCGATGACTGATTGATTCATGCAGGGCCTGTCCATACAAAATAATAATAATAATAATATCTAAAACATATACATATTGAAAGAAAAAACGAGATATGGCTTTTTGACTTTTCTCTCCCAACTAAAAGGATGATAAAAGTGACTTCCTTCTCGTTTGTTCGCCGGCGCCTCTCACGTCGGCAAACGCCGTTCCCCGGTCCTCTTTCAGGCCCTCCCCTCCTCATGGGGAAGAAAAAGAAGCACGAGCTCTCTCCGCCTCCTTCGAGAGCGGCTTCTTCTCCTCCCTCCGCCTCTATCTCCCCGTCTCACTCGCTTTCCTCCGATGGCTCTGCGAAGGTGCTTGTCTCGGAATCTCCGATTCCCTCGGCGTCACCACCAATTAATGCCCAATTGACTGTCTCCGTACGGACTTGGCCATTTCACACCTAGATTTGAAGACTCCTTCGAGCGCCACAGATCTACCAACCCCAGTCGCCTCTGCCAACGCTGCTTCTTGCGCTTTGCCAGAGCCGTCTTCAAAGGCAGATGTACCAGCTTTTGCCGAGGATACTATTACACTGCCACCTAAGTCTGAAACTACCGTGAACCTGACGGCATTAGTACCTAACCCTAGCTCCGCCACCGTCGTTCAGGACTCGTGGGTGGACCTCCTCAAAGGAACCGCTAAACCACTGAAAGAAAAGGGTCCAGGATTCACTTTGCCATCAGGTGAAGCATGTATCAAAATCCCGAATTCGGTCATAGAGAAGAATTTGAAATCTTGGGATTAACTTGTCCTCGGACAATTCTACCCCGACCCTCCGTCTCAAGGTACTCTTCATAATATTGTGAATGGAATACGGAGTCGTGAGTTCAGGGACATCTCCGTCTCTAAGATAGAGGGAAACAACTTTCTCTTCCGAATTCCGAATGTAGCCACAAGAAACATGGTCGTTAACCAAAAGCTCTGGCAAATTGAAGGTCAAACGATGTTTGTGGCAAAGTGGAAGCCTGGTGTAGTTCCAATGAAGCCTTAGCTAACCTCCGCTCCAATCTGGTTGGAGCTTCGACATGTACCTACCTTTTCAGTTCGTTAACGAAGATGGTCTTGAAAGAATTGCAGGGTTAGTGGGCGATCCAAAGTTCTTATATCCAGCCACTGCAAATAAGACAAACTTAGAGGTAGCAAAGGTCTTTACTATCATAGACCCGAGAAAACCTCTACCGGAGGCTATGAACATCCAATTTGAATATGGTGAGATAAGTCGTGTCCTAGTCTCCAGCCCATGGATGCCTCCAGTATGTGGGCACTGCAAAGAGATAGGTCATAGCATCAAGAGATGCAAGCTGGCTCTGATTACCTGTTTAGCCTGCAAATCTTCAGCTCATAATGAGGTAACTTGTCCAAGAAACATATCAGGTCCTCCTAAGAAAAGGTATCAAGTTTTATCTAGATCAAGAGAGCCTGAGGGTCAAATATTGGAAAAGATAGAAAAGCCTACGCAAGTTTATGTGGTAAAGAAGATCCAGTCTGCTTTGATCTATTCCCCGTTAACTAAGCAGTTTCTTAATGGCAAAGGGCCTCTCGTTCCTTCAGGAGGCGAGGCTTCTTCTTCTGAAGCTAAGCAGAATCCTTTTGAGGGACATGCATCTGGAGCTGATGAAGATTCTTCCGATATTCAATCTACCGAGCCTGACTCAGAGGCTAGTAATGAGGCTGATTACTCTAACTTTGAAAAAGTGTTGCCTAAGAAGCAGCGCAGGGGTCTTAGAGGCAAGAGCCTCACCATCAACTACTATATATGTGTACACAAATATTTTAATGGAACGTCCGCGGCTTTAATATATATAGCCACCACAGCGGATTTAAAAAATGGTCTAAAGGCAGCTTGCCTCTTTTTGGTGGTATTATTGAAACTCGTGTCAAATAGCCGAAGATGAAGAAGTTTGTGAATGATTTGCTTCTTGGCTGGTCTTTTGATGACAACTACGGGTTCTCAGGTTTAGGAAAGATATGGATTCTATGGCACCATAGTGTCAAGGTTTTTGTGATTTCTAAGTCAGCTCAGATGATAACCACAGAGGTCCTTTTGCCGGAGTCTTCTAATTGGTGTGTGGTGTCTATCGTTTATGCTTCGAATGATAAGATAATAAGAGTCGAGTTATGGAAAGAATTGGTGGTTACAACAAACATGAGTAGAGTCGCTTCAAAACCGTGGATTGTACTAGGTGATTTCAACCAAATACTTCATCCAACCGTATACTCAAGTTACCAGAACCCAAATGTAGACAGTTGCATAAGAGCTTTCAGAGAGTGCCTTTTCGATGCGGATCTAGCTGATTTGGTCTACAAGGGTAACATCTTCACGTGGTGGAACAAATGTCAATCAAGACATGTTGCGACAAAGCTAGATAGAATTCTAGCTAATGATCTTTGGACTTCAAAGTACCCATCATGTTATGCTCTTTTTGGTAATCCTGATTTCTCAGATCATGCTTCGTGTAGAGTGGTGTTGCAACTGGGTGAATTCAGAGCTAATAGGCCTTTCAAATTTTCTAACTACCTGCTCTAGAACCCGGATTTTCTTCCGCTTAATGCTCATCACTGGTATTCTATCAACGTCTTGGGGTCGGCCATGTTCAGATGTTCCTCAAAACTATAGAAGCTGAAGAATGTCATTCGCGGTTTCAGTAAGGACAATTACTCAGGGTTGGAAAAGAGAGTCTCTCAAGTCCATAAGCGCCTGTTGATGTGTCAAAGAAGAACACTAGCTAACCCATCAGAGTTTAACGCAGAGTTAGAGCTGTAGGCTCAAAGGAAGTGGCAAGTCCTAGCCTCAGCGGAAGAGTCCTTCTTCTTGCAAATGTCACGTGTCTCATGGCTAAAAGAAGGTGACAGCAACACGACATATTTCCATAAATGATTGCTACGAGGAAGTCTCTCAATCACATTCATTTCATCCAAGAGGAGAATGGCCCGTTGATTGAAACTCAGCAGGGGATCAGAGATTATTGTGTGGACTTTTTCTCAAAGCTAACGGAGGATACCACATAACCTTCTCAGCTGATCCACAGTGACATGGATCTGAACCTTATATTTCTGCCAAAACAATATTTTTCCGCCGAAATTGTAACGGATTTTTTCGCCAAAACAGCAAAATCGAATTTTCCCACCAAAATCGCAAAATTATGTTTTCCCGTGAAACCGAATTTTTCGACCAAAACCATAAAGCCATATTTTTCCGCCAAAATCGAAAAATCATGTTTTCCCGTCAAAACCGTAAAATCATATTTTTTTGCCAAAACAGTAAAAACGTATTTTCTCGAAAAACCAAAAAATTGTGTTTTTCTGTCAAAACCGCAAAATCACGTTTTTCTGTCAACCGTAAAACCATATTTTCCTACCAAAACTGAAAATCACATTTTCAGCCAAAACCACAAAATCACGTTTTTCCGCCAAAACTGCAATATCACGTTTTCCCACCATAACCGCAAAATAACGTTTTCCACCAAAATCGTAAAACCATATTTTCCAGCCAAAACCATAAAAACGTATTTTCGCGAAAACTGTTAAAATTGTGGTTTTCTGCCAAAATCGTAAAAAAGTGTTTTGCCGCCATTGTTTATAATCTAAATTGATAAGTTTTAGAAGGTTTTATAAGGTTTTATAAGGATTTCTAAGGATATTTATAAAGTTTTATAAGAATGTTTATAATCTAAATTTATAAGTTTTGATAAGATTTTACAAGGTTTTATAAGAATGTTTATAAGCTAAATTAAGTGTATCTTTTTTCAAAACCGCATCCTAATGGCGAACCACAAAAATGTGTTTGTGCCAAAACCGTAAAACTGTTTTTTCTTGCCAAAATTTCAAAATTGTGTTTTCCGTCGTATCCGTAAAAAACCGTATTTTTCTGCCAAAACTATAAAATCGCGTTTTCTCCCATAAAATTTTTTTTTTTCGCCAAATCCTTAAAAATTGTATTTTTCGGCCAAAACAGTAAAACGTATCTTTCACCAAAAGTTCCTCCAAAACCGTAAAACCTATTTTTTGCCAAAACTGTAAAATTATTTTGTGAAGACGTGTGTAGATATCGTGAAAGAGCGTTTGAATGAAAGATGTGCTATTGTTTTTAGGGCAAAGTTACAAGTAGGAAGATCTTAGGAGAAAAAAAATAAAAATTGACAAGACATGTAATCTCTTAGATGCTCGCTAATTTTGGGTCAATATCTTAACAAAAACATAATGAATTGAAGTTTATGTTGTTTTAGATGTGATTGATTGATCATATTACTTCTCCACATAAAAAAAAACTACTTGTGAAACTCTGTAGGGTGCTGAATTTGTTTTTATATATGCAACAATATATTTTTTTCAGTTCTAATGTGAATGGGTTCTATTTATGAAGAGGTTATAAAGACAGAAGCAGAGCGCACTATGCTATAAGAGCGAGTTGAAACATGTTTTGAACAATTGAGTGCAACATCTTCCAATTTACCAGCATTTGTGATAAAAACCGATAATCTGGCCAACTAATACTTGGATTCAAACTTCTTCTTTAATTTATTTGGACATTTTGTTTGCAGATTTTAATTCTATTATCAGCGTAGCACAGAAAGATGAGGAGTGTTTCCATATTATTTTTATTTTCTTGAAACATTTTTGAAACTGAAAAATTAGATGGTTTTAGATGGAATCAGTAGTTATGAGAAGATATGGAAAATAAGTTTTCAGAATGTTTAGATACTTATCACAAGAAGACCATTTTGTTGAGGACGATAAGGTTAGTGGCCGTGATTTTAAAAATATTTTAATGAGATAAATAATAATAGTTTTTTAACTTCAGATCAAAAATTATTTTTTTTTTATGTTAAAATTGCTGATGCTGCACTCACTGGAAAGAAAAACACGCCGCAAATCTTTTTGAAGATATGGAAAGATAATTACCTACATATGCAAGTATATATATTTTTTTTGTTTTACCAAGTTGAAACCAAATATTTTAAGCTAGAGAAAATTGGGTAATATGAGATTCATAATTCTATTTTTTTGTTTTTAGTAGAAATTGGCGGTCATTGGTGTATATATGTCTTTCTTATTGTAGAAGGTAAATAAGTTGATTGTATCAAGACAAATGTTGGATGAGATGTATCATACTTCCTTAAACTTGAGTCTCAAGTTGACACATGAAGTAGATTCCGAAAAAGAGGTTAGAGCACTGAGATCGATTGAAATTATTTTTAAAAATATTAATTTTGATGGATTTTCAAGATAATCCTAAAGCTAAAAAATATGTTCTTGTTTTGTTTTTTGCCGGTTGTTGTTACTGCCAATAAAGAAATTGGAAGCAGCATTAAAAGAGAGACTGAATAAGGTCAAAGCTAAGAGGATGTTGCTTTTTTCTACTAGGTTCAAACTTGATGATACCATTATGCTTTTTCATGACTTCTAAACCCTTAGTTAAAATCATTTCTATCTTCCTTTATTTAGTTTTTTTGTCGATTGAGTTTTGGTTCACATTGTTCTACTCCTACTTATTTTATCATGTAAAAGTTTTTGTTTTCTATGACATAATTATAAGTTGTAACTTTAACGTAATTGATATTGTTTCGATATAAATGTTTGTTTAGATTATTTTTACACATGGAAAATATTTATACTGAAAATAGTCATTTATCTTAACATAGTATCAAACTTATATAGTTATTGAGAAGAAAAATGACATATTTTAATGTATTCAATTTTTGTCGTGCTTTTTTATACACTAACTTTGATACTGTGTCAATTTTAATTTGAACAAAAATTATTTTTCAAATAAACTACATAAAATATATACACAAAAAATTAACTTTCCATATTTTCCTAAAATATGTTATGTGTTTGTGTGTTTCTTATGGAATGATATTAAATGTTTATTAATTTTACTGTAACCAATATAATGTACAGATGTGGACTCATCATATCCAAACAATGAAGTAATTTGGCATCTTTATTTCGATGAGTTCATATGTCGTATTATACATAAGGTTAGTTACCCGTGTTTCTCTTTGGATGTTGTTTGATGACGCATAAAACTCTTGTTCATTGGCATTTACAATCGTGTTTTCTTAATATATCTTTGGCTTAGTCACTACTATTAATATTTTGGTCACATGTTTTTTTTTGAAGATGTGTGTTGAGATAGTGAAAGAGCGCACGGATGAAAGATATGCCATTGTCTTGAAGATCTTAGGAGAACAAGGTGAAAATCGACAAATCAAATAATATCTTCGAATCTCGTTCATTTTCAATTGATATCTTAACATAAACAAAACAAATTGAAGTTTCCGTTGTTTTCAGTGTGATTGATTGATCATATTACACTTCTCAACCAAAAAAAATATCTGTGAAATTTTGTAGGATAATTGAATTTGCTTTTATCTTTAAATCAATATATTATTTTTGTTTCAATGTTAATGGGTACCATACATAAAGAGGTTATAAAAGAGAAGCAGACCGCACGATGCTACAAGAGTGAGTTAAAGCATGTTTATTAAATCTATTATCAGCGTAACACATAAAGATGATGTGTGTCCATATTTTTTTTTTCTTTTTCCTGAAATATTTTTTTTTTCTGAAAATGAGATGCTTTTAGATGGAATGAGTATTTATGAGAAAATTTGGGAAAGAAACTTTCATAATGTTCATATACTTATCATAGGAAGGGTGTTTTGTGGAGATCGATAAAATTGGTGACTATGATTAATTTTAGAAACATCGTTATGTAATAAATAATAATGGTTTCTTAACTTCACATTAATTTTTATTTTCTATGTTAAGATTGATGATTGCAGTGTTCAATGAAAAGAAAGGCACGCCGCAAATCCTTTCGAATATGTGGAAAAATAGTTATTACATATGAGTGTATATATTTTTTGTTTTACCAAGTTGAAACTAAATCTTTTAAGCCAGAGAAAATTGGGTGATGTGAGATTCATTATTCTATTTTTCTATAGAAATTGGCAGCTACTAGTGTATATATGTATTTCTTATTGTAGAAGGTAAATAAGCTGATTGTGTCAAGGCAAATGTGTGATGATGAGATGTATCATGCTTTCTTAAACTTGAATCTTAGGTTGATCCATGAAATAGATTCAGAGAAAGAGGTTAGATTACATTTAGATCAATTGAAATTATGGAAAAAAAGTTGACTGTCCTACTCCTACTTATTTTATCCTCTCATAGTTGTTTTTTTTCTATGACATAATCATAAGTTGTAACTTTAACGTAATTGATGTTTGTTTCAATATAAATATTTGTGTAGATTACTTTTACACATTAAAAATATTTCTCTAACTAATATCAAGTGAAAAAAATATATAATTAAAATTGTTATTTACCTTAACAAAGTATTAAACATATATAGTTATCAGGAGGCAAAATAACATATTTTAATCGATACAATTTTTGTTATGGTTTTTTATACACCTACTTTGATACTGCGCCAATATGGAAAAAAAAACTTTTTTTTTCAAATAAACTAAATGAACTACTAAACTTTAGCTGAAATCAACATTGACCAAAATGATATTAGTCAACGATATTGAGACATTTGCCCTATATACTGTTTCTGCTGAATCAGATGCTACGTGTAGGAAAAAATGTTGAAAAAACTTTCAAGTATCGACAAATCGCCAAATTAACCATGAATTTTGATAATCATGAATTTTGAAAATTTAAAGATTTGAAGAGTTTTCGGGTGAAATTGTAGAGTACGCTAATTATAGTTAACATAAACATTAACTTATTTAATGTTCTAATTAAAATTGATTATTTTATGGTTAAATTGGCTTTTCAACATAAACATCATGGTTTTTTGGAGAGAGAAGAAGTTGATGGTTAATTTGACGATACACGAAAAAAACAGTTAACTTTCAATAGTTTGCACTTATGATTGCATAATAGATAAATATATTATGTATTTGTGATTTTTTAATGGAAAGACGTTAAATGTTTTTTAATTTTTCAAAATGTATATATTATATATTAGCTTACTCTTTATAAGTGAAGGATGTGTTTTTTTAGAATTAGAAGAATAATCATCGAAATTTGATATGTAAATATCTTTGGTATTTAGGGTATAGGAGCTAGGGTTTAGATTTGTGAGTCATATAATTATGTCACAAAACAGTTACAATTTGTGAATACTTTGGTACTATCATCAACAATTTGCAACTATTTTGCTATTCTATAACTATGCGACCATTTTTCTACCTCAGAACATATGCGACTATTTTGTGACTTCAGTGAATTAATAGGCGCCAATTTCTCTCTCCCATATATTTAATGTGTGATTACATTGGGACTACTTTGTGACTCTTATAGTATCCAGACAAAAATCTATCTATTCCCTTTTAATTATCGACATAAAAAGTGTTTGTCAAAACACATACAAGGACAAATAGAACTTTTGTTGATAAAAAATCCAAACAAGTTGATGAGACTTATGAGAAGAACCTAGCAGATATAATGTCTACAATATATATCGATGGTTTAGACGTTAACATAATTCGTTATAAGATTCAACTCATCGGACCCTCATCCTTGAAGAGAAAAATGAGATATTTTTGCAGGTACTCTTGTAATTTTTGTCTCTGTCTTCTTTCTTTTGTTTTGCCTTTGTGTTTTCTAAGTATGAGTACTTGATATCTCTAGTTTGCTGAACATGAATTAGTAGCATTGGTTTAAATACTTGATGTTGCTTGAGTTATTCAAAGGTTATGGACTTCAAAGTCACATAACTTTTATGTTTGCCGCCAGAATTTTCTTATGTTTCTGCTTCACTTTTTCTTCTTTGTTTCTGGAACTTTCCAATTCTTATGGATGTTAAGCTTGTGAATCTTATTTAAATCCACTTGTGAATCTTGTTTAAATCCATTTGTCAATCTTGTTTAAAGACACATATTCTTGATGTTTAGCTTCTTGTGAATCAATTTCTTCATGCACTTTTGTTTTAATCTTTGTCTTCTTAGCATTGATTTGTCTGGTTTATGATTTATGGTTTGTCAATCATTGAGCGGTTTCTGGATATGTTAAGCTTCTTAATTATGGTTCTTGATATGTTAAGCTTGTGAGTCATGTTTAAATCTATTTATGAATCTTGTTTGAAGCCACTGATTCTTGATGATTAACTTCTTGTGAATCAATTTTTTCAAGTACTTTTGTTTTTTCTCTGTCTTCTTGGCATTGATTTGTTTGGTGATGTGATCATGGCGACCAACAAAGACAAGTTACAAGAGCTAAAGCAAAGAGGATCAAAAGAAGTACATAAACGGGCTAATTCAAGAGATTATGGGCAAAGAGAACATTCAGAAATCCATCCATGATGATATCTATCAAGTCCAACCCATTTTGAAGCCTAACTGAAGCTCAAGAAAGTCCAAAAGAAATGTCATATTTTTATGACGAAAATCAGAAGATCAAGAGTCATTCAAAGGCCAAGAGTTGAATTCTCATTGAACTGTCTTTATTTTCATTTATTTTTCTTTAGTCTTATCATATTTCCTAGATAATTAAGTATCTAGCTTCATTTCCAAGTTTTATTTCCCTATATAAATCATGTAATGACCATTGGAGAAAAATAAGCCTTTTTGATATTTTTGAAAACCCCTTTGAGAGTGATTCTCATTTTTTCGGTCATGGTGTGACGCCATTGATTTTTTTGATCCATCTTGGTGTGTAATATCCAAGGGATAAACCCGGTTTATAAAGTGTTTTCCATCACACTTGTGTGGCCATTCTACCAACCAAAGATTAAATGTTTGCGGCGTAAGATAGTATCATGTTGCAGGTTTAATATACCACGGTTGGAGCTACCTGCATCACCTTTCTAAGGTTTCACCGCCTTGTTTCACGGAAGCTTTTTAAGATCGTATTGGGTTTAAAGTTTAATATACCTTAGGTTTGTACGACACGAGTTTTTTCAAGTCAAGGGTTATCCCCTTAACCAACTTTGATTGAAAGATCCTAGGAGGATTCGTATTATCTGGTTTCTTGTTTTGGTTTGTGAATCATTAAGTGATTCTTTTTGGTTTCTGAATATGTTAAGCTCGTGAATCATGTATCTAGATATGTTAGGTTTGTGAATCATTTTTAAATCCACTTATGAATCTTGTTTAAATCCATATAACCTTTAAGTTTAGCTTCTTTTGAATCAATTTGTTAGTCTTAACCACACCGTAACTATTTTGTTTTTGTTTTTTAGTCTACTTAAACAGATAACAAGGGAACTCGTTTTGGACTTAGACGACTTGGAGAGCTATCAACAAAGGCAAATGAAAAAAAAAAATTATGCAAGCTCTTCTTCATCATTAATTTTAGAGTTTCATCAATAACTTCAAACTATTCATCGTAAGATCGTCGAACAAGAAGTAGAAAATGCGACGTGATGAGAAGCATCGAGTTGCTCAAAGTTAGATCTTGAAAACTCCAAAACAGAACTCATATATAGAAAGAAAGCATCACCATCTCTTGAATGCCGCTCGATCTTCATGTTTCAGGCTAAACTCCCACTGGATTATTGGGGTGATTGTATTACTGCAGTCTTCCTCATTGATAGACTACCTACACCTATGTTAAAGGACAAATCCTCTTATAAAATCCTTGTTAACAAGAAAACAGATTACAGTGGACTTCATGTCTTTGGTTGTCTATGCTATAGCTTGACATCTTCTAAAGCTCGACACAAGTTCCAACCAAGGGCTAAAGCATGTGTATTTTTTGGGTCTATGCTTGTTATAAAATGTACAAGTTGTTGGATTTGGAGACCAACAAAATACACATTTCTACAAATGTGGTATTTTATGAAGATATATTTACATTAACAAATGGTAACACTGATGTCTCTCATGATTTTTTTTTCTTTTCAACTGAAGTTCCTGCAGTTGTAAAAGAAGTTCATGCAGTAATAAAAGAAATTCCCACAGTTGTAAAAATAAATTCCTATAGTTGTGAGTGAAACTCTTACGGTCTTACCCCTATGAGTGAATTTCTTGTAGTTGTGAATGATGTTTATGAAAATGAAGTTGGTTATGTTCCTACAAATTCACTTACTCAAGATGAACTAGAAGGGAGTAAAAAGTCTTCTAAATCTCCAACATACATGCAAGATTATTATTATAATATAACAGCTTCGGATATTCCTTATCCACTTTCATCTTACATGTCATACGAGAAGTTATATGATTCTTACAAAGCATATATTTGTGCCTTGTCCTTACATCATGAACCGAATTCTTATAACCAAACGAAGAAGTTTGATAAATGGTTAAAAGCTATGAATGAAGAACTGATTGCTCTACAGAATACTCAGACTTGGGAAATATGCTCTTTACCTCCATATAAGCATGCCATATGATGCAAATGGGTCTACAAAATAAAACTTAATTTTGATGGTAATTTGGACATATAAGGCACAATTAGTGGCCAAGGATATACACATGAAAAAGGTATATATTATGTTGATACCTTCTCTCCAGTTGCTAAGACTACTGTCAAAACTCTTTTAGCAGTCTCAACACCAAAGGATTGGAGTCTACATCAGTTAGACATTTCTATTGCTTTCTTAAACGAGTATTTTGATGAAGAGATATTCATGACACTTCCACCTGGTTATACACCAAGATAGGGGTAAGTTTTGCTAGAGAATCCAGTTTGTCTCCTAAAGAAATCCTTATATGGTTTAAAACAGGTTTCATGCCAATGGTTTTTAAAGTTTAGTACAAATCTTATGGCTTTGGGATACAAGAAATCCTATACTGATCACACTCTATTTCTGAAGTCTGATAGTGGAAGTTTTGTGGAGTTCTAGTCTATGTTGATGATATAATCATAGCTACTAAGAATGATGCTGCAGTGGATCATATAAACTCAAACTGGATTTGAAGAAAACTTTCAAGCTCCATGATCTATGACCATTGAAATACTTTTTTGGTTTCGAGATTGGAAGATCAAAGACAAGAATATCAGTTTGGCAAAGGAAATGTGTTCTGGAATTATTAGATGATATTGGTTTATTGGCGTGTAAACCATCTAGAATTCCTATGCAACCAATTACCAAACTTGTTCAAGATTCAAATGAACCTGTCATTGATAATCCGGAAACATACAAGCGATTGGTTGGAAAACTGATGTACTTGACAATTATACAACCCGATATTACATACACTGGTCACAAGCTTTGCCAATTTTCCTCATCACCAAAGAATTCTCATCTTCTGGCAGCCTACAAAGTGGTTCATTACCTCAAAGACACCATTGGTATGGGGTTATTTTATTCAGCAGATTCTGATTTTATTCTCAAGAGTTTAACATATGCAAATTGGGCATCATGCAGTGATACAAGGCGATCTACTTATGTTATATGTTCTTTGGAATATCTTAGATATCATGGAAATCCAAGAAGCAACAAATTTGTATCCACAAATTTGCTTATCCTTTTTTTGTTATTTATTTTTTTTTATACCAATGCTTATCCAATGAAAAATATGTTTAATGTGTGCCATCCAGAAATAGTGTTCCTATATTGGTCACATTTGTTTATTAGTATGACTTGGTAATTTACAAGGCTTATGTGGTCTGTTTGCCTTGGATATGGATTCATGATTACTATTTTATGGAGTTTTATGTTCTATCAAATTCTTTTTAATGTGGAATAAGTTGTGTTGTAGGGAAGAAGTTATTTTTGGTGTTACTATGCCCACTACCTGATCTCTCTGTGTCTTGACATGGTGATTCTCCAACGCCATTTAAGTTCTCCTACTTGACGGTCTTACCCGTCATTGTTATACCACCTTTGCAAAGTTAGCAGAAGGATTCACAATGAAGTTCTTCTTGGAAGCAAACGATTGTGTCGAAATCACTTCCGGTGTTTTTTCTCTGAATTGCAATTGTCGTTGGTTGGTTTTTACCTTGGTTGAGCTTGTTAGCTCTCTTCTATTCCTTTATCTATGCGTAGCTTTTATTGTTGTTTGTAGCTTAACTAGTTGCTCAATCATTTTGTTGATCGAAGGTTTGGTTTATTTGACTCTTAGTAGTTTTTTTGTGTTTTATCCTCTTGGAGATTGAATTATTCTAATTGAATGAAAAGATTTGACAAAAAAAAAAAAAATGTGTGCCAATTCAACCAAGTTCTAAACTAATTTAACTAGAATAACTAACCAGAAGAACATAAATGCTTTCAATGTAAAAATATTTGCTTATTATTTCGGGCATATTAGATTACATTTTTAAGATCATCAAAAACAAAATTGCCATATATTTGCCTTCATATTTGCCTCAAAACTTAATCCTGCAAAAATATACTGAAAAGTAGATATTTAATCAGTGATTTTTAAAACTTTTTATTGTAACAACTCTTAAACATTGAATCTTTATGTATAGATATGTGCATTCACACACACACACAAGAAGTGGAAAAATGTATGTAGTTTCTGAAGAAGATATCTACTGAAAAGTTGAACACAACAAAATTATCATATAACCAAAAAAAAATTCTAAATAAATAAATTATATAATCATATGTAATTAAAAAATTAAGATAATCCATGGAAATATTTGGATAATCTATTTAACATATTTGTTTTCAGAAACATATAATGCTTTACAAATTTACTAAATCCTGTAATTTTAAAGTCAATAAAAAATTTAATAATTATAGTACTGAGATATATAGTGCAAACGAAACTTAAAAATTATAGGATTGAGATAATAAAAAATGAATATAATACCTTCCACAATCCGTATTGGGATCAAAAGGAATAGCATTAGGAATGTCACAGCGCTCAGGCATACCGATAAGGTTTTTATATCAAGGAAAACTTAAAATTTCTTGGAAACACCTGCAGACGTATTGACGAGCGTATGTCGTCTCTACTTGTTTGTTTATCTCATATATGTCTCCGCGACAGTCTCCATCGGTGGTAGTCCTGTAACTTGGTGCAAACATGATGTTATCACTTTGCCTTGCGCCATTGCACAGTGTCTATCACCATTCATCATTTCAGCATTGAAAGTTGGAGACAGAACAACCATTAAACTGATACAAACGACCAAGATTGATTTGCTCATGTTTGCTTGTTTTTGATTAGAGTTTTTAGATGTATATTTGGTTCATATTTATAAGGAATGTTGAAGATATGGTGCCTATATTAGCAGGGGCGGAGCCATAAATTTCTTTGACCAGAGGGCATGAATTTAACTATATTAGAAGATATTTTTTAATCAATTGTATTATATGTATACAATGTTTAACTTAGCTAAAAACAAATAACCATTTTTTAAAATATCTCGTTTTTAATGTTTTTAATATTACGTTTGACTTGCGATAATGAATATTTAGTAACAAATTTTAGTTATTTGGTAAGATTTGGTGATTTTCAAAAAAAGAATGGAGGCAAAAAAAAAATTTTATGATGGAGATGAATTTAACTATTAAATTAATTAAATTAATTTAAAATTTTATATTGGTGCACTTGCACCCACTTTGGACCAATTAGATCTGTCTCTGTATATATTAGTATATTTTATAGAGAGTTTAAGCAAAATATAATCAATATTGCTTTTTTCCAAATAAATTTTGCTTTTGATAGTCCATTTACGACAAAAAAAAAAAGAAAAGTTGGTTTAATATTCCAAAAGGTGAATTGCTGAAATATTATATTTTGTGTCTCAAATTAGATAATTAGCATGTGTAAGAACAATTTTAAATAACTAATAAAAACAACTAAAAATATTACCATAATACCCCTAACTTTTGGACCACATAGGACCATAAATACATGAGACCACAAGTACATGAGACCACAAATGATCATTTATCTAAAAGTAATATTATTTTATATTATCTACATAAAAATAGTTTTTTTTATTACACTTTATATCAAATATATATATATATATATATATATATATATATATATATATATATATA